>QQSS02190284.1:0-13209 GCA_003687565.2 Craspedacusta sowerbii | reverse complement strand
ACATACATACATACATACATACATACATACATACATACATACATACATACATACATACATACATACATACATACTTCTCGTGACAGGTTCGAAGTGGCTCTGCTTTTATTGCGGCGACTTGCTAATGTTTTATGCGAAGTAGCGCAAGCGTTTTCTTTTTCTCTCGAATAAAAGTTTTTCCAGCCCCGGGATCTTGCCTTACTATCCTAGGATTCGTGGAATTTGTTAAGCCGTCAGCTCAGTTTTGATCCCCAAGCTTTTAAAAGCTCTTTTCCTTATTGCTGTCCGTTGTTCTTTCGATGGCGGAGGCAATTTCCTTTAGAGTATTAGTTAAGAAACGCGCGGGGCATCGAGACGACGTAACCTCGATGATTAAGCCAGATTGATGCCTGTATAGCAGTTAGCAGCGCTTCAAAAGCAACTGACTTGGATGGTTTGAGATATGCGCTGTTAAAAAAAAAACTTGAAAAACTTGAAATTATCGATGACCAAATACATACATACATACATACATACGTACGTACGTACATACATACATACGCATAAAAACAACCCAAACCATAGCCTAGCATCACATCTCATACTAACCGATAAAAGAATATCCAAAACGAGAGCCAATCCTTGCCTGTCCAATAAGCCACTCTTGCTAGCCGCCTGGGTGAATATGTCTGAAGAAAAAGAAGAAGGGAACATCTATTCCGAAAGAAAAACACTAGACCGAAATAAACGGACGCGTCTAACCCCTTCCGACACTTCTTCGTCAGGATAACATTATAAATTTACGGCCATCAGCAAACGAGCGGGAAAACTTCAAGCGTCTGGAATTAGGAACTGCACTTTGCGTCGGCAAGCAGTACCCGCTTCGACCAAACTGCGCCCTGCCGTTGGGGTACCTTACATATACAGCGAGATGACATGAAAACTAAGACAGAGCTCAACTCCCTGCATTTTTGCTAAGCACAGGCCGGGTACAAAGACTAGGGGTTAAGGGCAAAGTCAAAGCCAAGGCCGTATCCTACTCCTAGCGGGCAAGGCTTTGGGAGAATTTTCTCATGGCACTTAATTGAAGAAAGACGAGTGGAAAATTAATAAATAGCAACTTTGTCCGCGACAAGAGCAAACACAAAAAACGGAGCATTTTTCAAGAACATTTCAAGTCCAATGATGTCGGCCAACTATCATTCTTCGTGAACCATGACTTATTCCAGCCACGCCGTCGAATCGAATTCAACTAAAATAAGAACTTCATGATAAAAAGGGAACAGCTTTTCGGCGACCATGAACGAAAATCTTTTTGCGGGGACTTCCTAAAGGGCTGATCTCCTACATCATCTCTCTTATCTAACTTCTCTGATCTCTTACAATGAGCCTACAGGGAGAATTTCTGGTCGCATCGTCTAGAAAACCTACGAAACTAGCTGCCACCTGCGGGGGTTTGAACCCGCATCCATCCGATTCCGAGGCGAAGTTCAGCGTTCACCCGCCGTGTAAAAAATAAAACAAATAATACAACCAATCTCGACTGCCTGAACTCTTGCGTCTGAAAAACAACAATAAAAGCACGACAACAACAACAACAACAACAACAATAACAACTAAAACAACAGCTACAAAAACAACAACAACAACAAAAACAACAGAAACAACAACAACAACAATAACAACAACAACAACAACAACAACAGGTGACTCAGCAATCCGAGGCGAAAAGCGAAAACAACAAACAACCGCACAACAAGCACGCATGCTACTTGGACTTCGATCAAACTATATACACTAGTAGATCAAACTATATACACAAGTAGATCGGCACTCGTCCACAAGACCGCCCCATTATCGCACATCACAACGAGCTGAGGCGCCTTCCCACAAGCAAACGGTTTAGAACGGCAGAACACATCTCCAGCATGGAACATACAAACTTAGAGAAGCGCATTTTCTTCAGCGAAAGAATGCGCATCGGGTTTGCGTTACTATACCACAATGGCTGCAATTTAAAACCGAGCACACTGAGGTAAAGTTGACGATTTCCAAATGATAACCAGGAACACGCCAAAGTCCTGGGTTTTGTCATGACCCTGATCAAAGTGATTCTTTTGTCTTGTCGGGCTGGAATATTCACGAACTCTTAAAAGATTTTTTCACGCTAAATTCGAAAAGAAAATTCAGCCTCTCTCTATATAGTCCAGCTTTCTTAATCTCCTTATGTCAAATTTTAGCTCTGGAGGACGCTCATGAAATGCTCATAAAAATAGCTTCATCCAGCATACTTGTAACATTAGTAATGATTATAATAAGCTGATTGATTGACTGATTTATTTATTGATCGATTGATTGATTGATTGACTCTGGTGGACGCTCACGAAATGCTCATGAAAATAGTTTCATCAGCATACACGAAATATTAGTAAAACGATTATAATAACCTGATTGACTAATTCATTGACTGATTGATTGATCGGTTGATTGATCGATCGATTGATTGATTGATTGATTGATTGAATGAATGATTGATTGATTGATGGATTGATCGATCGATCGATTGATTGTCGCTGGTGGACGCTCACGAAATGTTCATAAAAATAGTTGCATCAGTATACACGTAATATTAGCAATACGATTATAATAACCGGTCACGAACGAAGGAAGGCGGGGGGGGGGGGTGGGGATTCTCCATCTTTGACATTGATCATCCGTAATGCAACAGAGTGACAGCGGAACTGGAGATGAGTGCACTTACACTGGTACTTGTCACGCAGGCCACCACGGCAGAGGACAGCCAGAAGCAGCTTGACGCTGAGCATAGAGACAGATCCGGTGGCATGACTATAAAAACAACAGGTAAATAAGAGTAAGGGGAGTTTACTTGTAGTAAGACCAAGTGTGTGTGTGTGTGTGTTTGTGTGTGTGTTTGTGTGTGTGAGTCTGGGTGTGTGTGTGTGTTTGTGTGTGTGCGTCTGGGTGTGTGTGTGTGTGTGCGTGCGTGTTAGTTAGTGTATGTGGGTGTGCGTGCGTACCTGTGTGTGTCTGCGTGCTTGTGTGTTTGTGAAGGGGACAAACAAGGTTAAGACATTTTAAGGGCTCCAAAGCGATTGTCTTCTAAACACACAGAACTTTACTTTAGCCCGAATAAACATGCTCTTGCATTGAACAGTCTCTCTACCCAGCGACTGGAAACGATGCATTTCCAGCAAGAACAGAACTCTTAGGCACACGACCGACTAAATTCAAAGAAGATGAAAAGGAAATTGCACGAGAGAATCAAGAGCTGAGCATTATAACCTTTTGTAACATTGGGGGGGGGGGGAACGTGAGGCGAGCGCAGGACGGAAGCCCGCACGGTGTTGACTAATCACTAAGCTGTGCCGAGAACTGAGATTTCCCTCAGCGAGCGCAACCATACACGTACCAGTCGAAGACGAGGACCATTAAGTTCAGCAAGACCTCAGCACAGGCAGCACAGTCCAGCGGCTCGCATCCCGGATTGTCGATCAGATCGGAACGGCTTTGCGACACGTAGATGTCTTCCAGCAGCTGATGGAGGAGTCTGACGGAGACGCGGACCGAGGCGTCCGAATCGCCGCCGAGATGGTGCTTGGCGAGATGGGATTCCACAGTAGACAGGTCCAACAAACACACTAAACGACAAGGCAAGTAAGATACAATGAAGCAAGGTTACACAAAGATACTATGAAGCAAGGTTACACTAAGATACAACGAAGCAAGGTTACACGAAGTGACCATGAAGCAAGGACACACTAAGATACCATGAAGCAAGGTTACACTAAGATAGCACGAAGCAAGGTTACGCAAACATACCATGAAGCAAGGTTACACTAAGATACCATGAAGCAAGGATACACTAAGATACCATGAAGCAAGGATACACTAAGATACCATGAAGCAAGATTTCACTTAGATACCACGAAGCAAGGTTACACTAAGATACTATGAAGCAAGGATACACAAAGATACCACGAAACAAGGTTACACAAGGTTAAACTAAGATACCATGAAGCAAGGTTTCACTAAGATACCATGAAGCAAGGTTACACGAACATAGCATGAAGCAAGATGACGCTAAGATACCATGAAGCAAGGATAAGTCACGAAAACTTCGGGGGAACCTCGATAAACATGGACGAATGCGACCGGGCCATACGTTCAAAGAAACACGTATGATTTAGGACAAAGGCACTGACGATAGCCAAAAAAGAAGCATTTTGAGACAACAATTGATAGATTGATAGATCTAGCCAAAGAGGGGTGCATAACAAGCACGAACACACGACTGGAGTTCACAAAGAAAGAGCATGCATCGAATTCACGAGGAGAGAGCGTGGGTGAGAGCGGGAGAGCGTTCCTCGAATTCACGAAGAGAGAGCGTGCCTCGGATTCACGAGGAGAGAGCATGCCTCGAGTTCACGAGGAGAGCGTGCCTCGAATTCACGAGGAGAGAGCACGTCTCGCATTCACGAGGAGAGAGCATGTCTCGGATTCACGAGGAGAGAGCATGCCTCGAATTCAGGAGGAGAGAGCGTGGATGAGAGCGGGAGAGCGTGCCTCGAATTCACGAGGAGAGAGCGTGCCTCGAATTCACGAGGAGAGAGCGTGGGAGAGTGCGGGAGAGCGTTCCTCGAATTCACGAGGAGAGAGCGTGCCTCGGATTCACGAGGAGAGAGCGTTCCTCGAATTCACGAGGAGAGAGCGTGGGAGAGTGCGGGAGAGCGTGCGACAGCAATCAGACGGGCAACGAGACTTGCCCGATCGATTGCTTGATCGAATTGGTGCGTTACTGGAAGTGCGCACGTGACTGAATAGGTGGGCAACTATGAAACTACACAGGTGGGCACATGTGACTAACTGGGTGTACACGCGTGACCTAATTGGTGTACACGTGGGACTAAATAGGGCACGTGCGACAGAACGGGTGAGCATGTGTGACTACACAGGTTAAGCACGCGCGGCTTCAAGGATGCGCAAGTGTAACCAAGCAGGTGGGCACGTGGGACTGCATGGCCGTGCACGGGCTTATGCGGCTAGACACAGCGTTGGTGCAAGTGTGAAGTCGTGAAGAACAATACTAAAGTACGAAACAACAACAACGACAACAGCAACAAAAGTAGCAACTTTGCATGCCAATCAAAGGCACGCACCTCGAGTGATCTTCTGCAGTGCTCGAAGCTTTGCGGCAACGCGGTATGCAGCGTAGGAGATCTTACTCAAATCAACTGAAAAGAAACGATTTATCAACCCATATGCCAAATCTCCAAATACCAAAAACGACGCCATGAAACACGCAAGTAACAGAATCTACCAAACTGTAGTGGATTTGCTAAATCCTTACTACACTTAGTAGGCGAACGGTAGCAACGAAGAATATTGTGATGCGGGAGAAGCAAAGATCCAAAATAAATGGAATTTTAAATTCACACCAGCATTCGCGCGAATCATCCATCAAACATCCATCTTACATGCAGCAATTTGCAAAGTGAAAACTGGACCGGATTGATCTTCCATACAGGTATGGGCACACAAAACCACAGGAGGAAAAAAAAATAAGGAATTGATATACGCTCGCGAATTACATGAAAAATTTCCACAAGTACTATCTGCCATGCAAAGAGCACCTGCTTTACAGAAATGCAACAAACTCTCACCAATCCCAACCGCGAAAGCACTATCACGAAAACGCAATAGCGTACACATAACGAAGTGAACGCAACAACGGAAAATAACCACATAAATGCAGCAACGTACATGTTACCACATACACAACAAAACCCTAACCAAGTAAGCGAAAAATGAAACAAAACATGCAGCTGAAACCACGCAAGGGTAACCAGATTAACAAACACAAACGTTACAACGTTAATGTAAACATGCAAACATAACCTCGTGAACGCAACTACGTTGAAAGCAACATAAACCCAAACGAAAGAAACGAAAAGAGATAACAAAAGTGAAAAATCAGCTAAATGAAGCAGTCACCTAAAATAGTTTCCAACTCAAGGAATGCCGGGTGAATGTGACTGACCTTGCCATCAGCGCATCTGATTGAGAGATTAATACAACTACAAGAATTGCTAAGGCTTTAGATTAAATTTATACTAGTATATCATAGCAATAGAACCCATAGCAACAATTTCAGCATCTTAGCAAGCACGCTATTGTTCATGACCAGTGCAATGTTGATTGAGTCAATTAAGAAAAAATAGCAACAAAAAAAAAAAACCACAGTAGGATACCATGTTCTCAAGCAACTTTTCTCCTGCTCCTTAAAAATCTTCAGTTTCTTAACTGTGAGGGGGGGGGGGGGGATTCTGTCATCAAATCCTAATGTCACCATCTATTCGTTATAACAATCAGTTAAGTTCAGGGACATAAATTAAGCTTCTTCTTTATTTAAATTGAGCATTTGTGTATGCAAAAGCTGGGAGTATTTGTGTATGTTCACTCCATAGATCCCCAGCACTACTGCGGCTGCTGACAGACCCTCTCATAGAGCTAAAAAACTTAAAATGTGTTCACTAAGGGAGGCTCAGACAAGTATTTAATCCTCTCAGGATTTTTAGAGGTATGCAAGACTTTTTCCTGTTTCTAGTAAATACCCCTCTTTAGGAAGAATGTCTTCACTTACAATGGCATACAACCCTACAGCCCTTGCTTTGGACATAGCAAGAAGGATTCGTAAGGTTTTCTCTACTTCCCAACCATCTAGCTTTTTTTTTTTTATAGAACTACCTGTAACTATATTAACCATTTACAGAGGAAATAAAACGTTGCGGTTATCATTGTTGTTTTTATTGTTCATTTTATTAAGAAAGAAGAGATAATTCGTTTTCAAGGGAAGGATCAACCTCCATTTGGTTATACCAAGCTTTTGCTTATTGGCATAAGACAGAGAAAGTACATCAGGTGCCTACCTCTCAAAATAAGGTACACTCAGAGCTGTCTGCACCATCTGCCAGCTAGGAGGCCGTAACTTAGCCATCTTTGCCCTTGCTGGAGTGCTTGGGGATCAAGAGAAGGCTTCTAAACTTCTATCTAAAAGAGCGCTTCATGCTTGTCAACCAAGGCCTCGAACTGTGTCATCTTCTAACAGTGACATCTCTAAGATATTCTGCTTCCGCTTGAAAGCTTTTTCTCACCCACTTTTCCTTTGCACTAGGTGCTACTGTACTTAAGCTTTGGTTGGCAAAGCAAAATGATTAGGTTTGGGCTGTGATCAAAGATCTGTGACTATCAGTGGAAGCAAGAAATTTTTAGTGTCAAACCAAAGTAAAAACAACAATAAAAATCTACAATCATTGCCAAACAGCATTTTAAGTGCTGGAGGCATGAGGAAACTAATGTACTTAAGGGCCAGATAAATTACTGCATGAAACAACAAGTCCTCTCCTTTTCAACTATGCTTTTTTTTCTGATTTCCTACATACCCTTACATGGGATAAAATTTATAAATTTTCAATTTTTTATTATGATTCAGTCAGGCGGCGTCACCAAGGGGGTGCGAGGTGCAGAACGCACCGGGTGACACCATCATCACGGGGGATAACACCAATTGCTCATCAAAATGTCTAAAGGGACTGCAGAGCAAAATTTGCATGGCGCTTAAAAATTAAGAAGCAAAGAAACATGAAATTCTGACTTACTGATACCTCATTTTATTATATAATTTTTATTAATTAGTTCAACACTAATTGCTTTTCAAAGGCATGACAGTCTTTCCCAGCACTGCTTTATTTGCGAATTTGACTTGCCAGAAATGGATCACAAGTAATTCCCATTCTGCAATGATGCAAATTTCTTGTGCCGTCCTCCAAAGACCAGTCCAAGCTGTGCTAATGTGCTATAACAACTGCAGTGCACTACAATACGTTTCTAGAATGGACAGTTTATAGTAATTGCAACTTGCACCACAGATGTCAATAGCATATGATGTTAGTGCATGCCAAAACCTTACAAAGCTCAGAGATCTCTGGAAGAAACAAAAATTCCTGAACGCTTTGCAGGGGCCCCTTTCTTACGCGGGACGTCTAGGCTCAAGCCTTATGGGCCTATTGGATAATCCAGGGCTGACTATACTTATTGAAAACTCCAGAACCACGGAGAAATGTTGGCACGATGCCTGTTTAACATTCTTCTAAGCGCAGGACTGGCCCTCAAAAAGTTCCATTTGTTGTTTATGGCTAATGCCCAGATTCATGTGCGAATTTAGAATAGGTTATTATGCACAAAAATAATCATTTTTTATTCCTAACAACTTCAATAAATCTAAATCCTAAATCACCAAAGGACCGCTCTTCTCCGGTTTTCTTGACGGCCACCTTTAAACGGATGATATTAAGTCGGCGGTCTGGAAGCCAGTTGGTCAACACATCGATGTCTTTAAATTTTACACGCTCATCTTGAGACCACGAGCTAGGATATGGACAAGCCAAAGTTAGCTAAAGTACGTGTAATTATTTTGATAGCGTTTTGGAACTGTTATAATACCAAATCTCGCCATCGCTTGGCTCGTGAGCCTATTTAGCCTCCCTGCAGCGAAACGAACTTTAAGATACGAGGGTTCGTAGTCGCACTTGTTTTTACGTGTACTTTTCCATTTGTTGAGTGATTGGATGGGCTAGAAAGCTATGCATCTTTAATTGCGCATATCATATGGTTATAGCAGGCATAGACTGACTTTTTTTAAATCTTGTTTGCTGAAATCTGACGAAATGCTCTCCTGTATCACGATCCTTGACTTCAAGCTGGAAGTACTGAACGTAGTATTAACTGAAATATAATACCCTGTAATAATTTTCGATGTTTTGTGACGCTTATTATTATTTTTTAATGAAGCTGCTTCTTTGAGGTTTTAAGCATAGAAAAAATTCATTGCAGCGTCTTGTGCTCCTCTGCAAAAGGAGACAGTGCATTTCATGTTACTGGTATACTTTGAGCTCTTGTAAGGATAATGCTTAGAATCTTTCTATTCTTAAGCGTATTCCTTATTTGCAGGTTACAAAGATCCTTGGACGCACAGGTTCTCAGGGACAATGCACACAGGTTTGTCGAGTTACTATGTCTAATGAGTTCCCCTTAATATGCTGGATTTAGTAACATCTTAGGTTACGTTTTATATATGCTCTCACGTTAGTGTCATAGCTGACATGTCTAATTGCTTTCTAGCCTTATGTCTCCAAGTCCATGTCCCCCGTCATAGACTTTTAAATACAGGAAAGCATTCATGTAAAACTGTGTACAGTTTTATGCTGCTGTATTTGTGGAATGATTGTTTTAGAAATCTGTCATCAAAACTGAATCTTGACGATGTATTTATGGAAACTTTAGCATTTTCTTTATTTGTAACTTGCAATGATATCAACTTGCAAATGTCGTTAGTGTAAATTTTTCTCATGCTTGTCAAGTCCATTAAAGGGTCTATCAAGATAATATAGTGGATTAATTGCTGCTCATTAATCATATATTATTGGATGCATTTCATGTGTGGGCTTTAAACTGTGTAAGGGCTCGCAGCAAAAAATATTTAAGCTTTGCTCTAGGGATACTTGATAATGTAAAAAAATAGTTTTTAGACACAGAACAAACAGAATGGTATTTTATTTATGTTTGAAGGTCCTTGCTAATTCCCAAGTCCATAAGCCCGCTTATTATGTGGCTGTTGCCACCCTTATCTTTTACACACATGTACACAAACATACTGCATATGTATTTTACAGATCCCAGGTATTGCTAGAACAGCAGTATTTAATAAAAAGAATGAATGAAGTTGGCTGTTTGTTTTAAAGCATCATTATTTCTGTTGTCTCAAAGAAGTTTGAAATAGTAGCCCATGGACTTGATTTGTTGGAAATGAATCTTCCTACCTCAATTCTGTCTTGGCTAGAGAATACTAATGAATATAAAAAAGAAATAGTTATCAATTGCATTTGTTTGAATTTTTTTTATTGTAAAATCACAGGGTTGTGTCCTACTTTGTGTCCGGCTGCTCGTTGCTTTAAAATCGTTTAGTCTACATTATATTTCAGCTTAAAAATTTACCAGACAGTGTGATATGTTTCAGTGCATGGGTGCCAAACATATTTCGGTAAGATGTGCAAATCTCGCAACTTATCCTACCTTGCATGCAACAATCATAGTACTTGTAGGTTGAATGGATTCAGTTTTATCCATAGTTCGTTTTTCAGAATATGCTTCAGTCATATGCCAAAAAGTGAAGATTTTGCTGAAGGTCCCTCCTGTCGAAGCATGAGCTGTCTTGTAATGTCAGGACAATGGAAAGCACAAGTTGCTCTCAAAAAATAAAAATATAAAATGCTAGGAAGAGCCAAACTGATATCTAGTACTTGCAGAGTGACGTTTTGGCTCAATTTTTCCAAACTGGGACCGAAGGTTTTCATGAAAATTCTTCCGTTACTTTTGGAAAATTCCTGCCTCCGCGAGTGTGTTCAAATTTCGTCGTTATGGCCGATGTTTTTGTTTCCTGCGCAGCCTCCTTGCCAGCTGTCGATTAGGAGGGATCATCGCTTCTTTGACATAGGTGCGAGTGGAGTTCTTGGACGATACGAATCGGAGCATCATCCGTAACGTGAAAGGACCTGTTCGTGAGGGAGATGTGCTCGCTCTTCTAGAAAGCGAACGTGAAGCTCGGCGACTCAGATAGCATCAGTCTGTGAGTAGTCAGTAGGCGCTCCAATTTTTCATACCAGTAGTCGTGTATTTTGTTCCCTGGTTCTCGATATATAAATAATCTTTTGATTTGGTCTCGTGCATTCTTAGTGCGCTTTATATTGATATTATGGCATATAGTGAAGTTGTATAGTAATAGTAACATGGAGTAGTCATGTGTATGATACTGGATTATATACGTCTGAAAGACTCTGTTTTGGAACAGTGCTGGCTGTATAATGCTTTTAAAGTATGTTGTTTGCTTCAGGTTGCGACATTCGATCCTTGTAAATTTGCGATGATCATTCTGTAGCAGAAGAAACCGGGAAAAAATGATGTGGAAAAACTCTTTGTGGGATTTCCGGGCGCGGCTATAAAGCAGCGAAAAATTTTATAGGTTTTTTTTTTTAATTCCCAGGTCTGTTTCTTGTATGCTGAACCTATTCGAGCGCAGTTCCAAGATTCTTGTGAAGGAAAATAATTATTGTGCGTGGTAGCAGCCCTTTTGTTAGTTCAATGTGTATTTCACCTTTCAAAGTAGAGTTTTTTTTTTTTTACCTGCGCTGCAAAAGTAATAAACTAGTAGACTCTCCTTATCGGAGGTGTTTCAGTCGATTGACGAAACTAGACAAGAAATCAGCTTTTTTTTTTGTTCCAAACCGTGTTGCGTTCGATAGAGATGCCCGATTTTTAAAATAGAGTATCAAAATGTGAACATGGATTTCCACGCGTCTCTGCTCTTTTGGTTGTTAAGACACACACGCTCGTGACCTGGAACCTAACGCTGTTGTCGGGACGTAACTTGAGCGCCTGCGCAAGTAGAGATGTTGGGGTCTACTTTTAAAGGAACATAATTTCGCCTGCCTGCTCCATCCAAATCCTTGGCTGACGTCACATCGAATGTGCGTGCTTGAAGGACCGTCAGAGTTTTCAAAGCAAAGTATGACGCGAGTATTTTGTGTGCGGTGGGATACTTGAGGCAACTGTTACCTAGTGTGGCACCTCCGCTGATTCAGTTGGCTACCCATTACACGATTCTTGGGACCTATTGGAAATTTCGTTAGCGTCGTCTGACCTTAGCATATCCGAACATGACAAAATCATACATGCTTCGCTAATTAATTATCAGGTATTGTTTCTTGACGAAGTGCTCACTGTCTTATCCGCGGAGGCTTGCCAGCATCGAGCTCGAGGAGGTATTGACACAGCGCTAGAGGCACACCGCAAGAAGGTCTAGGTTCCGTATGCACTCCTGGTTTGGAGTAGCGCGAGACTGATCTTCAGATAGCTGTATCCTTTTTTAGCTCGGATTGGTAAAACTATGGTCTTTGTATAAGTAATCCAAACCGACTTTCATTTGCCAGATTACGTAGTCGTCGCGTCACTGCCTATTGTTTTTGTTTCATACACCTTGATTGATAAATGACGGCCAAAATTCTGGACATCAGAAGAAAATTCTACATAGAAGATTCTGAAGACGTAACATAAGTATCTCAGTATGTTCGCTAGATGCAACCATATATACTGTAATGCAATGTAAGACCATTTTGGCGATTTGTGGACCCAAATACAATGACCGCCAGAAAGATACAAGATCTTTAAAGGTGAAGTTAGAAGATATTTCTACGATACGCATTTTACAACTGCAATGATATCAAGATGGACGATTGCCTTCGCATCGCAGCTCTCGAAAAAAAGAGCTTGAAAGCAGAGAATAATATAATTCTTCAGTACATATCTAACTAGCCGTGTACACATCATTCAGTAGCCAAGTTTAAGTTGCACGATTGGCGCCGTTATCAAAAAAGCAACTGCCTACAAGATAACGCGTAATGTTGCAGGCTGGCAGGAATTATGCTTCGGTGAAAAACCTTATCACTAGACAACTGGGTCTACTATGCAAATCGTAGCAGTCTAAAAGTCGGCTTCACAATCCAACCTTCTTCAAGTCAGATCATAGTTACAGCTTCGTAAGCCCTTGGCTTCGACGAAAAATCCTGTAAATATAAACAACATCTTTGACGACGGAGCACATGGTTGCGGGCGAGTAATAATGTCTTTGAAGAAAAACTTCATTGCCAGACAACTGTTATGAAGATAGAGCAGCTTATTGCATGTTGGTAAGATTCTACGCAAGATGATAAACCTTCATTCTCATAGTTCGGCTTGTTAGTGAGGCAAACTGTTCAGCAATTTAAGACGCTGGTTTGGAAATCCTATCTTTAGGTTCATATAAATATTTAAAGGAAGCGCATTTTAAACTCTCGAAATAAGCTCGCTCTTTTTTAATGACTTCTTCAGACTGAGACATGCGAGGATCTCTGCAATTTTCAACTTGACAATGCTCAGGTTCTCTACACAACTAAGGGCCAAGAACATCAAAGTCTTTCCATACAATCGAACAACTGCTGTTCGTCATGTTTATGCTTGCTTATCCGAGCTGCAATCCTACAAAATATTGATGATGATGATGATGATGATGATGATGATGATGATGATGATGATGATGATGATGATGATGATGATGATGAT
>QQSS02190273.1:0-13209 GCA_003687565.2 Craspedacusta sowerbii | reverse complement strand
GTCTCCAGGGGTTTCGAGTTCTTAATGGGACTCCAAGCAGTTGCTCGGCCAGTTAAGACTCCAACCAAAGGTCTCTGGCGAGTCCCTTGGCCGGGACGAAACGTATGTAAGACTAGCCATTTGATAATAATGAACACCTGACAAGTATCAACGCTAATACTTACTGTAAAGCAATTACCAGCTCTCAACTAGAGTCCAACTTTTCCTTTGCCGCCTTTCCACTACTGACTCATCAGTAACATGAAGTCCTTCTCAAAAAAATCTAGTAAATGCAAATGACAAAATTTAACCTACACAAACGGGGGAAAAGATTACGGATCATGATGCTAAACAATTTAACTGCTTTCAGAAAGTTGAACCCAAAAACTACAACATAGGGGAGCATAATGTCCAGCTTGTTCATGACCAGATACAAATGTTCCCATTGTGATAGCCTGCCACGCTTCTGAAAGAATCGACCTGCAACACAAACATCCGACAGATGACCCCTGCGTATAATTTATTGCTATATAGAACACTTGACGCACAATTCTGCAATAGCCATCAACAAAACAGTGCATGGTGCAGACTTAGGGTTTAGAGCGGCATAAAGCAAAGAAATTACTTTAAATCCTAGGTATAAGTGCCCTTCAACATATCAAGAGACAAGAAAAACTATATTTTTCATTATTTGAATTCTAATTAATTTTTATCATGTCACCAAAAGTGTTGTGAAGAAAAAGGTTAAAGCTGATGCAAAAACCAAAGGGCATCAAGGATAGCACTTACTCTTACAGATAGTTGCTACATGCTAAGAAAACAAAGTTACGCACTTAAGGAAACGTTCGGCGATGGCTTATAAAAAGCTCACTTATATGCCATGTAATAACTCTTAGGCTTGTAGGGAACATTTTTTGATTCTGTTTTAATTTCTATAGCTGATCCTGGTGATGTGCTAGAGGCAAGATATAAACGTAAAGTGATCCAAACTTCAAACTCGTCACAAAAAGCTCCAATACTTTATTTCGATAAACTTCATGCGTTAATGCCTTGTTTCACGACAAAAATAAGCTTTAGAATGTAACTGGCTTTCAATTTTGGTATCATAGGCAGAAGCTAAGTCTTGTAATTCATGTTTTATGATTTATTTTACGTGTGGGAAGCGATTTTAAATTTATAAGCAATCATGTGTGTTATTCATTCACCTCAAAAAGTAAATCTACTGATGTACACGTAAGGGTGTTTATTTAAAAACAAGACATGCCTATTTAAGCTCAACTTGAGTAAATAACAAGCGAATTGTAACCAAAAGCGATTTGCTCGTAGTGAAGCCTATACTAAATACAAGATGCATCGCAGTAGAGGTCAGATTAAAAAAAGTAAATTATTGGACTACAAGAATTTCTTCCTTCAAAAAACGAAGAGAAACACATGAAAAACTTGGGCTGGTATTAAATTGATAATCAATGTAAGCAAGGGCAAGAGCTCTATCTCTTATAGAACTGATCAAAGCAATCGTAAGCCACAAAATATCGCTGACTCCTTCAACGACTATTTTGCTATCGTCGGAAAATACCACGCCGATAAAATACCTGACTCCCGCAACAATTTCCGTTTCTACATGCCTCCACCTACAAAACAAAGCTTATCTTTACATCCCAATGATCCTAGTGAAATAATTGATATCGATAATTCTTTAAACAAGTCTAGTGTTTCAGGACCTTACAGTATCCCTACTAATCTTCTGAAGTGTTGGTCTCACTTCCTCTCGACCCCACTATCATACCTTATTAATTTATCTTTTATGAAAGGAATCTTTCCCGGTGTTTGCGGGGCATGCCTCAACTGGTTTAAATCGTATCTTAAGGGACGCACACCATGTGTCACTATCGACGGCTTTGATTCCAGAATCAATAACGTAGACTGTGGTGTTCCCCATGGATCTGTACTGGGACCCTTGCTTTTCTTATTACATATAAATGACTTTCACAGATGCCTCTCTACTAGTGTTGCGTACAAGAGTAGGTCTCTTAAGCAAATGAAAGGGACGATGAATCGCGAGATTTCTGTAATTTACGATTGGTTTTGCGCCAATAGGTTGTCACTTAATGAAAGTAAATCTGAAGTTATGTTGTTTAGACCTCGAAGGAAGCGCTGCTACGCCCGACTCACTTCAAAAGGGAAGTAGAAAAAAATATTCTTGTCGAATAACATAAGGTATCTTGGAGTGATCTAAGACTCTTCCCTTTCATGGGAAGCTCAGTTTGCTGAACTAACGTAAAAATTGGCAGAATATTTAAGTTGCAAAAACATGCGATCAGACTAATAAAAGATTATCAAGACCGGACCTCGAAATTTTCTTTACAACTTGGGATGAAATTAAAAGATTTTATTCAAATTAAGTTGGTGATGGTTTATCCTAATTATTGTGTAATATGGTGATGGTTTGAGAATCGGGTGGTGCTGGTGTCGCTTTTAATTAACAAAGTTTTCATTGTCCTTATGATCGATATTGATGATATGTATGATGTATCTTTGAATACAGTCTTGATGCTGGTATCCTTATGCTGGCAATTGCTTTTATCGTATTCAAGGTCTTATTAAAAGCGTATGTTTTTATTTCGCTGAAACGACGTCTCACTTTAGCTGCTTGAGAAGGTGGACCCTTCAATCTCTCCTCGTATGTAAAGCTGTTTTGGTATGGTTTGAACTCACTGATCAAGTTAGAAAGATATCAACTGACATCAACTTGCGTAGGTTATGGTAACTGGCTTCTCCCTGCCATTGTGTTGATACTACCTTCATTGGGAGATTATTATAAATAGAGCGCATGATAGTGTGGCAACCTCGATCTGATTAGCTATGGCTATGAGGATGCCTTCCCCTTGATAATTGTCTAACTCATAATTGGTTGGCGCTACATTCTAGGCTACTTAACCTTAGCGTTTTGTAAAATAAAGTGTTGTCGTTGTTGCTGTTGTTGTACTCTTCGGAGCAGAAAATTCCCATTCCATGCTATTCCACCTACTCCATGGGATACGATCGGCATGGATCTGCAAGGACCGTAACCCGCAAACGATTATCTATTAGTCACGGTCAGCTACCGAGTTGAGAGTTTACACAGTTTTTTTACCTAAAGAAAATTATATTCGAAAATCGCCAACATGGTACAACAAGGACTCAAGCGTCGAAGCAGCACTCCATAAAGCTCAAATCAAAATGGACAGGTGGAAAGGTTTAAAACCACGTCAAAACACCAAAATCAGATTCCTCATTTCGAATGAAAGGATTTGAAGAAAGAACTTCTTCTCGTATATCGAACACCACCACACACTGTGACTGGCGAAGAGCCCGCCACAGCCATGGTTGGTCGCACAATAAACAAAACTGACCGACCAAACAGTCCGAGCGTCCCATTTGCGATAGGCAGTTCAAGCATTGACACCCGCGATCAACTACGGAAAGCGAAGATGAAGTTCATGGCAGACCTCGATCGTCACGCTACGTATAGCCAAATTAAACTGGGTGACAGAGTTTTAATTAAGAACTTGAACCCATCAAATAAACTAACGATTAGCGATGAGAGCTTGACGTCGGAATACCAAGACCCCCAACTATTACAAGAGAAAAAGACCATCCGGCAACTCCCAGAAGAACTCAGCGAATTCATGGACGACCGGATCAATTTGGCATTCTTTGTTCGAGTTACGTCTTTGTGTAATTTCCATCGCAAACAACACTTGCGACGGTCTGTAATTTGTACTGACCTATTAAGTAGAGCGCGTGCGCAAGGCAGGAGAGACTCGGCATGCCCCGAAAGAAATAGGACCATCTTATAACATATCTTTATCGTTGCTCAAACACCAGCCAACGTATACATTCTCTTCCCCTAAACGAACCACCAACCGACCATTATCATAACAATGAAAATACACACGCAAACATGACACGCGAAAGAAAGACACCATGCGTACACTTATTAACATTGTTAGAATATGTGCTGATTAAAGTTCACATTCTTCCTCAAAGCAAAGTTTCCGACGGGGTTTGCTTATTCGCTTTTTGTTTTACTTCGCTTTATTCTCTATCATCCGTTTTGGCGCGTGCCAAAAGCATGCCAGTGACAAGCATTTACAAATACCATATCTTGCGACTACCGTTTAGCGAACTGTCACAGGGCTACATGAAATTACGATGGTTGGTATAAGGTTTTGCTGAAATTGCCATGTTTGGCGTTACGTTTTTGTTGAAATTACCTTAGCTTAAAAAAATAACCCGAAATTTGCGGTAACCAAGGCCAACTTCGCAAATTGTTTTCATTCGCCATAGCTCAAACTCACTTTTTATTTAATACTAACATTCACGACCAAATCGATGGCGTGGCCATGGTGTCCCCACTTGGACCCGTATGGGGGAATCTTTTCATGGGAGCAAAGGAAAGCGAATGGCTTTCCCACTATTCTGGTTCTAAACCATGCTTCTATCGCAGGTATGTAGATGACGCATTCTGTTTGTTTAAATGAGTGAGTGATGCTGAGCCTTTCTTAGTGTGCCTGAACAGCAGACAGCACGGTAGAATACGAGACAGATTGAAAACTGCCGTTTCTCGATGTTTTAGTAGATGGAATAAATGGCCATGGTTTCACCACCTCTATTGACCTTAGCGACATTTACCAGTCTAGTCACTAACTTGGGCCAGTGCCTGCAAACGGAGCTTCCCTTCAATTCAATACACAATGAAGCTTAAAAACTATCACTCAGTGCTATAGAGGAACCCATTAATAAAAATTTAAAACTACTGCCAAGTTTTAGCGTGGGGTCGCTAATAAATAAATTACCTGGGCACTCTACTGCTATGAAAAAACTTTGCTTTTATAATAACACTTAAAAGTACTTTGACATTTGATGAATTTTGAAATTTAGATTCAAACTCGTCATTGAGCGTTGCCTCTCTGAAAAAGCATCATGAAGAACTGAGAACCCTCGTAAATGTGATCAAGTTCAATTTTAAGGCGATAGGAATCCCGCTCTTGGACAGTTAGTGCTGTGCTGGACGAATGTCAATTCTTCGATACAAACACTGTTAGTAATGCCGGCGGAACTGGCCTTATGTACACAACTACCATATGAACAATTTGAAAGTTACAAATGACCTTTGGCGGCGTCCTTGTCCAAAACGGAAAAACTACAAGAACGAGTCCTTCGCTTCGTACACAACAATTACTCTGCCACATGCAATCACCTACTTGCAATCTCTCATAAATGTACAATCGAAGTTCGACGGCTGCGCACCTTGTGCTTAGAAGTCTTTAAAACGATCATCAATATGAACCCAGTGTATATGAAAGAAAGTTTCTTAATGCAGAAAAACAGGCATTCGCCCAGAACCAAGTTACTTTTGCTTCACGAAGTATTAGTACTCTAGGCCCAAGAGTTTGGAACGCACTTCCAGAGCAAATTAAGTAAAGTGCAAATGAAAGTCTTTTTAAGTTATATATACAAAATTGGGATGGCTCCAAATGTCTTTGTAACATATGTGAGCAAATGGTTTATATATGAAGACTTATCAAATAGTATTGAGCGGATTTTTCTCACTTTAGTAGGGCTTATCTTCTATATTTTTGGCCATTATAAACTCAGATAGTGAATACTGTTTCTTAATTTATTTTTCTCGGTTAAGTTAGCTCCTACCATAATCATGAGGTAGATTATGTTTTTCAGTTAATTTTTTCATTACCGAGCACAAACAAATGTGGAAATATATATATAAGTATTATATATAAGATATTAGTATTAAAGTAGTTTTGTATAAGGATTATATAAAATAATAGAAAAAGCTATTTACACGCGTCTTCGTGAGTTTTTTGTAAAGATCTCACATTATATATGACCTACAATTCGGTTTCCGTAAGCAAACTCGACTGAACACGCTTTACTTAACCTTACTAGTCACTTATATGACATAATGGATCGTGGGGACTTACCTCAATGGACGAAAGCAATATGTGAGTATTGATGATGCAATCTCCAATACTTCGTTTGTAAATGTCGGAGTCCCGCTTATCTAGTGGCTTTGCGCAACATTTTGCGGATGATACAGCTATAGTCTTAAATAATTCATCTCTTAAACTGATGAAATTATCGATGTGTCGTGAGATCACTAAAATTGAAGACTGGCTTTGTGCCAACAGGCTATCGTTAAACGCTGCCAAGACAGAATTACTTTTATTCCGTCCTAAAAACAAAATCTTTAGTGTGAACTTTAACTTGAAAACTATGCGTAAGAGCAAGTTTTTATCTGACAAATTGAAATACCTTGGTGTTGTGCTTGATTCACGTCTCTCATGGAGATATCTCTCCGAACTCTCGAAAAAACTGACGAGAGCTAATCGCCTTCTCTTGAAAATCCGATACTTTGTTGATGCGCGCACAATAAAATCTTTATATTATAGCTTGTTCCACTCACATATGACCTATGCTTGTCTTACCTAGGGCGTTACTTGCAACTAAAATCTTACGAGGATATTTAATTTGCAACGACGTGCTAAAAGAATATTGTATTATATATTATGATACGTGGGCCTTATATCTGGAATCGCTTTAAAAGCAACAAGGGTATGGAAAGCAAAACAATAGATATGTTCAAAAAGGAGACCAAAAGATTTCCTCTGGAGTCATCATATCCATCATTACTATATTGAAAACCTGAAGACGCTTGCAATATCAGTTTCGTTGAAAATTCTCATTCTTTTACTTTCTTTTCATAAAACTCATCTAACTTTGACGAGTCAGCAGACTCATCATTGATAGTCACACAATAAGTGAATCACCATCATTGATAGTCACACAATAAGTATATTTAACTGTTCACTACCTCATGGCAATTGCCAGTTAAGCAATGCTCGTAAACCAGAACACCCTTCTCCTGCTTAGCATTTACGGGAACCATTACCCATGTTGTTTAGAAGCAATGGTACGTCACTTCAGGTTAACTGCCAAAGCCACCGATGCCTCATAAGCTTGGTATCTCTCCTTCATTAGGCTTTTCTATAAACACTGATTATATGAAGCCCTTAAGAAAAGTCCTTATAGAGTATAAACTCTGATAATGGTGCCCCATGAAAAGACCCACGGTCTTCTAGGGGAGCCATGCCCGGAAGCAAGTAAACTGGAATAATAGCAACTGCCCTATTTGTATGCATTAGGAAGTGTATTATCCTATGTTTGTAATATTTTTGATGGCGAATAACTAACTCGAACAAGAATACAAAAAACCCGAAAAACAAAAACAAGCAGAGCACACATCGCCAGAGTTACATCTTCGAAGTCGAGCTAAAACAGCTTCAACTTAATCGAGTCTCTCGATCGAGTGACTCGATTAAGTTGAAGCTGTTTTAGCTCGACTTCGAACATGTGACTCTACCGATGTGTGCTCTGCTTTGAATAAATAACTACAAATACAAAACCGAAAAAAGAAGAATTACCTTCTCTTGCTATAGCGATCCTACATCTACCTCATTTGCACATGAAATCCAATCACATTCCTTGAAATATAAAAAATTAGAGGATGAAATTAAAATTAAAATGTGCTTATTTATGCATGACTGGCATTGGATGAAGCTGCCAAGGTCGTTTGAAAAGTTTTACGCCTATTATTCCCCAGCAGTAAAGACGCGCATGAGTGAGGCTGCCAAACTTTCTTTACCAATGATTAGAACTGATACTTATGGCAGAAACAATATCAAATACAAAGGTGCAACACTCCAGCTTTGTGACATAAATATTAACCTAACGAACCCTAAAACGGTTTTCAGAAAAGTGATAAAACCACTACTATTAGCATCCTATTCTTAAGGGAGGATATTCTTATCATTTGGACAGGGCGAACATCTTTATTATGTTTGTGTACTTAACTTATTTTACTGATTACGTCAAATATGCGAATAGAGTGAATTGATAAAGTGAATTTTGTACTCATCAATGATGCCGTATTCTGCAGAATCCCTTTTAAGGACTACGCTTACGGCATAATTGATCAATGGTTTGCGTGCTACTTGCAAACTGCAGATTCGAGCATGTTCTCTGATCTCAACAAAGCATCGGTAACCCTGGGATCCTATTCTTTTTATCGAGTCCCATTTATAGATGACATCTATTTTACGCTTCTACCCTATCAGCTCTGTGCTTTTTTCCCGTTGTTTCATTCCCTTGCCTTCGAGTCCCTCGCAACATCCACTCTCTAATTGATCACTCACCATTTCTTTTCTAAGCAGTTAAATGCAGTGACTAAATTTAAGTCTTAGAATCGCATCTTATTTTGCTCGTGTTTCGACAAACGCTTTTGACAGATCCATCATCACAGCGCCAACTACATAATTCTGGTCGAGGTTTTTTCTCCAAATCTCTAACAGTCGAATTAAATTATTTTATTTCGAATTAACTATTATATTTATTTCTGTATGCAGAAATAAAACCTGAAAGATTTTTTTCTATATATGGTGCTATTTGAAGTTTTAACGACTTTTCAACAATTTTAGAAAATGTAGTTAGAATACTTACAGGCCTGTAGTTCTTCTTTTCCAAGCAGTCACCGCCTTTGTGGAGGCGAGCTACCGCTGCCTTCTTAGCGCAGTTCGGAAATATTCTCTCGGCTAGGCTAGCATTCATTGTTTTTGTGATAGGAGCGTCAAAAGCATTTGCAGCAAGTTTAACAAGCCTTAGGGGAGCTGGTCTTCGCCAGTTGATTTAGTTATATCTAAAGAATGTAATAGTTAATTTGTTTCTTCCTTAGAAACTTCTCTGAAGGTAAGGGGTTTGGCTTCTAGCAACATATATTCAGCTTTTATTTTAAGTATACTTGGGTGATCCGCAAAAATTTCCTGTATGTGTTTTACAAGCTCTTCTGAATCATCGGATAAAAAAATCTGCAGAACAGTTTTTAGGCTTACGACCAGAGCTGTGCTCTACAATGTTTATATAGTAGTTATTGAAAATTTCGCCAACTTCGTGAGGATTCTTCACAATGTTATCATTTTCTGATAGCATAATTTCATCGTTTCCTTGAGTTTCCTTGTTGCTCACGAACGGTTTTATTTAATTCCAGAACTTTGCTTAACCCACTTTCAGTAACCACTAGAAATCTGTCCGTTACAGCTTTCCGTTTCAATTATACATACGTACTTCTAATCTTCTTGTAATTTCGTATGTTTTCTGGCGTTGGATTGGCATTTTTACGTTTCTCCAACCTGGATCTGTTCATGATTGCCTTTCTTAGGTCCATCGACATAAAAGGAGTCTGGTTTCCCCCTAACGGTTTTCTTTTTTAACGGCGCATTCGTATTTGCAATTTCTGTTTGTTTTGTCTACCAAGTATTCGTAAAAATGATTTTCATCAAACGCGTTATCGAAACTGATGGCAGAGATATCAGAGAGATATTTATTTGCATTTAAGTTTTTATAACTCCGGTACGTAATTTGCTTTGACTTTTGACGTGCAATTTGTGATTTCATACTTGTGAAAATAAGTTTATGGTAGTCACTTAAGCCTGTGGACAAAGCAGACAATTTTTGGAAGCTCTTGGGCCTATTTGTGAGTATCACGTCAATGGATGACCTAGACCTAGTCGTAGTGCAAGTATTTTCTTTGATGAGGTTGGACAAACCGAAAATGTCACAGAAAGAAGATATCTTTGAGATCGTATCTTCGTCCATGTTTCCTGTGTCAATATTGATATCTCCCATAACTATTATGTTATTATATTTGTCAATTGCCTTGCTTAAGCAAATTGAGAGCTCGTCAAGGAACGCATCCGCTTGATTATTTTTAGGTGGTCGGTAGACGGCGAGAATGAACCTTTTTTTTTTCTTAGTACGGAAACCTCAAAATCTAACCCCTCTGAAAATTGGGATGGATCTAAATCAGAAGTAGCTTTTAAAACAACACCTTTTCTTATATACACAATCAAACCACCACCATACTTATCTCGGTCTTTCCTTAACAGGTTATAATAATCACTCACGGCAAATTGAGCTGAAGGGAAGATATTGTCTAATTTTTTTTCCCTGATAGCTAAAACATCGGGTAGGATTTCATTCATAATTTGTCTTAGATCAACCATTTTGTTTCTAAGACTTATTATATTCACATATCCAATTATGGGATTCGAGGAATATGAAATGTGTAAGTCTCTTATATTAGTTACGTCATCATGTTCACCATCGTTTCCCGACAAACAATCGATTACTGACGGAACATCCGAAACGGTGTTGGCAAGGCCCGAAGTTATCTCCGTATTAATGCAATTATCGAAATCAGAATTAGGATTAGGCCTACCGTAGTCAAAATTCAACATACAAAAATGTAAGAGTGTCAGACAGGATAAAATATAACACAAGAAACTCCGCTGCTACCAGGCGGAGAATCAATTTGTGACAAGCATGGTGCATGTTAATGTCCTCATTTGGCATTGACTCTATTTTCACCAACATCCCCCTGGATGGGACAATAGAAATTTGTTGAAAAGTCCTGTTTACCGAAACTGATACAGTGAAAGGTATTAATAGCGACCAGCTACGCGTGCTGCTTAAGATGGCGACTAAGGATTCATTTTTTTTTCTCTTCAACAACAAATATTACATGCAGGTAGATGGTGTAGCCATATGCTTCCCACTAGGTCCTACCCTTGCCAATGTATTTCTATGTTACCACGAAAAATCATGGCTTCGAGAGTGTCCCACACAGTTTAAGCCTGCATGTTTTGTGGATATGTTGATGATAATTTCCCACTAGATGCCTCCCGCGAGGATCATGCTAACGACTTTTATTAATTTCTCGACAAACTTCGTCCTAATATGAAATTCCCCATCTAAAAACTGATACATTTGCCTACCGTAAATCGTCCTACAGTGGTGCCAATTTTAAGAGTTTCATCGTCGAGATCTGCAAGCGCAATCTCGTGCTTGCATTGCTGTTTTGCTCTTACGCGATATGCTCAAGCTGGGATGCCTTCCATAAGGATGTATGCAACATATAATCCGTCCTTAAGTCATGTCGTTTCCCAGAACTATTATTGAAAACGCAAACGTGTCCTTCTCTGATTTCACCATCATAGACAGAGACACTAATAGTAAAGCATTAAAAATCAAAGAGAGCCTTTACATCGGACGTGATTGCCCTACTTTAAACGTTCAGGGGCAATCCTTCCCTCTGAAACTCCTTATTTAGTTTCATCTTTTGTTATTCCTGAACAGATGTATTTAACTTAGCTGTTTTTTGTTTGTATATAGCCTGATGATGACAATAGATACTGTCTAAAGCTTGCAAGAAATAATGAGAAAATTCAGTCATCTCACCTATGGACATTGGATATTGCTTAAAGATAAAGTCCAAACCTTTCGTTGCGCGGCTGATTAACCACAAAATGCAAATTAGAACAAGATCGAAAGTCATAAGCAAAGGCCCAGCAGACAACCGAAACCAAAACCTTCCACCTCTACTGTAAATAAAAATAACGTTTCTATTTCCATTTTCCGTTCACAATCCATTTTCGCTTCGTCGCGCATAAGTATCCCAGCTAGCGCTGCAGCAGTCCTCTTCGGCAGACTAGTGCTGACTTCAGTTGCCGATTCCTGCTCTTGATCGTATTTGCGATTTTTAAAGTCGCATGAGAGCTCCAACGGAAAAAGGTGTTGAGCTGCACGATCGATTACAGACTGCGGTATTCTCAATTTCACTGCTCGCACGTCTCCATCCCGACCACAGAAAATTGTATCCGATTGTCCATTTAGAACTGTTCTTTTCGTAAACTAGTTGAACAAGTCGAAAAGGTGCCCGGGTATATCGCAAAACGATCGGTTTCTGATCACGCAGATGCAATGAACCCAACGCAATCGAAGCGCATCACCACCTTCTCCATGATTCTGATTTGAAGAAAAGCTTGCTTGATACCTCCGGTCATGTACATGACCCCCTTTCGGATTAGGATGTCCCAAATAAGATTTTGCAGAGGCCGCCCTGTTTCCAAGCATTCATTCAACGACCGAGGACTTTCCATTGCGTCAAAGACGATTCTCACTATCGCGCTTTCTCCTCCCTCCTTGACAACAGGCCTGTGCGGCAGGTAGAATTCCTTGCCTTCTGCAACTTTTACTGTCTCCTCCACGATTCCTTCAGCTATTTGATCTTGCATTATATATAAAGACGCAAAGACCAAAACCAGGAAAACTTTTCAGTTTTTGAAGTAAATTAGAAGTCCACGCCAAACTGTTACTTTCGTTGTTGTGCAGATACTTTCTTTTGTCGTTCCAAGTAAGCCCAGACTCATACCATCCCTCAGGTTTTTGCTCCAAGTGCTCCCTTAGCTCTTCATATACCGAGAAAGGAGTATCTAGTTTGTCTTGCACGCCCAATACATCTAAACGGCAGAGCTCATCGTAGTCGTCCACATGCGATCGCACATAGCATAGACGGCTCAGATTTGCATCTTGCCCCGGTGACATCAAGATCCAACCCAACTGCGTGAGCTCCGAAACAAGTTCTCAAATCTCTCCGATTCTTGGGCGTTTATCACGCTATTTTCTCGTAATCCGACATCTCAAGAATCATTTGCTTTGGATACATGCCCTTGCCATTGTCATCATTGATTTTCACGCCCACCAAGTGCTTGTGCTGGTTTATTCTTTCGGCGAACCTTGGGTTTGGAACGGTTAGTACAAATTTTTATTCCACCCTATTATTATTTACTGATTTCCGTTTTAAATTGTAAACGCTTGCCCAGGCTTGATACTTGTACGTCAACATCGTCTATCCGTCTGCTGGCTTTACTAAGCATCATGTCAATCATGTCAGATCTCCTTTACTCCGATCAAGTTCATAAGTGTCGCAGATGCGCTATAGGCTCCAGCTCCTGAATCAAGCAGAGCAAATGCACTTGACTCCGTTAACCAGCAAAACCAAGATCGGATGAATGACAGTATCCGTAGCTGAAGCAGTCATCAGTCGGTTCACTGGCTTCAGAGTTTCTTCATATTGTTGTTGGGAGCGGTCGCATAAAGATGTGTGATGACGAGCCTTACATCTTATGTTTTCTCAGTTTCCCCATAGTTTCTAAAGCTAAAATAAGGAAGAAATGTAAAGATGTAAAGTACGGGTCCTTCTGGCATGTAAAGTACGGGTACCAATTCAGCCAATATTCACGAGCAGAAAAATTGGCGAAAATTTTAGACCAAAGG
>QQSS02190262.1:0-13209 GCA_003687565.2 Craspedacusta sowerbii | reverse complement strand
TAGCATCAGTCTTCATGTTGGTGAGCGTATATCGCAGCCCAACATTTCCTGGTGTTGCTGGGCGTCTTAGGCTTCTACGTAGCTTATACATTAAAAGCTTAAGATGGTCAGCAACTCGCGTATACGCGAAGGACGAATTTATCTAGCAAATGGTATAGCTGAAATAGGATAGAAGGGGAAGCTTTTTTAGCTCGGACTTGAACTTTTCCGAGTTTGAACTTTCTTTAGCTGCCGCACATTTAATCCTGTTCCGTAAATATGGACCTCCTGTAGAGATACTGAACCGGCTCTTTCCAATTAATGGCTTTTCTACATAACCAAACTTCGACAGGCGACTTTTGTATCGATGATTGATTTGCCTGAGACATGCTGCAAACACAGCTGGCAGCATGTTGTACTGGCGCTTATATACCAATGTCATTATCTTATTTATGTTAAGCTTAAACAGGCGAAGCAGTTTTTGCTGAATCACGAGGGGCTGATCGTGTGATAATCTGGCTGCATATGAGACGATTCGAATAGTTCGTTTTTGGAGGGTAAATATCTTCAAAAGTTTACTTTTGTACGAGCTAGCCCAAACTATGTTCCCCCCAAAAAAATATTGGGTGCAAAAATGAGAAATAAAGGCTTCTGGCTGCCGCAGCAGTTAAATTCTTTCGGGCTTTGGCTATTGCTCCAATAGTTTTGGCTATCTTGGACTCAACCAGACGTATGTGGTCATGCCAAGTCAAGTTGTCATCAATAGTAACTCCCAGGAATAGGATGCTGTAAGTGCGTTTTATAGTGCCCTGACCAATGGTAAGCTGAGGTAGAACGAGAGGCGAAACATCGATGTCTCTTTTTTTGCCAAATGCTATATATTTAGTCTTATTTAGACTTAAGGACAGTCTATTTGCATAGAGCCAGTCAATCAATCAATCAAACAAGTGTAAGTGGAGCTGTGTGAACGAATGTGAATATGAAGTGAGAAAATCTAGCAGTTACCCCAATGAAATAATGAAAAAGGAAAGCCCTGGCAATAAGACGAGGAAAATGCTAAGACAAATTATGGAAGTACGCCGTAGTGTCCAAAGTTCTTACGAGAGCGTCATACTTGCAGTAAAATCCCAATCTGAGAATGACATTGACTGTGTGGTAAATATGTACGGTGATGCAGTTTACAATAAATCGCGCTAATACTCCATTGGCACAATTTAGGTTGCTAACGTACAAGTGTTTAAGATGTTCGCACGATGGACACGTTTTCGTCTGCTTGTCTTACCTATCCGATCGGGAAGCCAGCTTCAGATGCAAGCTAAACGCAGGCTTCACACGATGTTGAACCTCGAAAAGAATACCAAGCAGCGCCCGTACAATTCTTGTCTATTCCATCGAGTCGCAGCTCCAACCTCGGGAGCTGCGTGCGTGCGCGACTGCACGCCCTGTGCAAGTTGAGCTCATCCGTCAGTGCGATTACGGCGTCAAAACAGCTGCCCCGCGTGACCACCTGGCAATAAAGCATAAGTTGATATTCAAAAAACTAGCTCTTTGTAATCAAATCAACGTTCCCTCGGACATTCCTCAAGCGGGTTCACTGATTTCTTGGAAATGGGTCTGGTCAAGTGGACACGCTTGGTCTAATTTTATTGAAGGTTCGCGCCATGAATTGGGATTATTTAGTGACCCCCCTATCTAGTTTCCCGTGACGCAGCGTAAATTTAAGACGCGAATGGTCTGACTAAACCAAAGTTGTTAACACTCCAATCACGAAGGCTATTTACACAAGTTATGGCAGACCTAATGTTCAAAGGAAAGACAACTGACAGCATACTCGACCATTCGTATTTATAAGGGTTCGAACAGTATCTAACAGTGTCTATCTAACACTAATCCGGTTACCAATTAAAACTAAGACTTGCGTATGAATGTTTTTTGGGGGATGGTGGGATGAAGGAATGGTCGTGCCATACAGGTTGCCTAAACATGGCGGCAGGATCTTCAAGTCCGATTTCTTTCTTTTCTTACTAAAGTTATTTTTTCGGAGGAATTGCTGCAGTGCAAGACTCGAAACACGAGTAGGAAAAATATTCCCCAAATACTACTATGATACTCTAAGAATAGCCTAAAAAACCGAAAACTAAAATTATCTGGTGTATCAGATTAATTGAAAGGAAATGAATTATCGCAAAATTTCTCTTGTCTTCGTTACTCGGTTTACGGATGTGATTGTTATTAAATTGGTTTAAACTTAGTATTTCAGCTTGCACGCTGCAAGACTTCAGAAGTGACCTAGAAACAGGTTTCTGGATTGCGCGCTACCTTCGGCGTACAGAACGTTTTGCAGTCAGCATACAGAGCTCAAATAAAAGTAACCCCCTTGCTACTTGCAGCTTTTCAAATGCAACCCATCTTCAGTTATCACAAGATGGACAGAAATACGTGCCATCGCAAGTGCTGGCAATTTATCAGAAATACCAAAAAGAGCCGAAGAATCGGGAGGCCTTGCTTGTCCTGTAACCAATGAAGACACCGTCGAAAAACTAATAAGATGTGGCATTAAAAACAGAGGTACAACCGAGTAAAAGGGATTTTGAGAGGCATGATTACGGGCAATGTCTCAGGGAGTGAAAGATCGGTGAATGCGACCTGCTAAAGGAAATTTGAGGTGGCACTCCTGCTGTTTCAGGAACAACAAATGCCGTATGGTCAGAACTATTGATGGAAATAGTGCCTCTTCGGAATCCATCGATTTCAAGGTTGTTAACAGGTTGGTCGAAAAGGGGACGAACGATGCCAGCTCGAATCTGAATGTGGAGCCTGCAGTTTGCAAGCGAGTTTACTGCCTGGGTCGATATACAAGATATGCAAGTCGACCAAGTTTCGACTCTACTGCGCATATATACTACCAGCACTGTTGTATGAAGCTGAGACCTGGACAATGACCAGGGCACTATCAGACAAGGTGA
The DNA here is from genome assembly GCA_003687565.2 of Craspedacusta sowerbii. Taxonomy (NCBI): domain Eukaryota; kingdom Metazoa; phylum Cnidaria; class Hydrozoa; order Limnomedusae; family Olindiidae; genus Craspedacusta; species Craspedacusta sowerbii. The sequence goes on along the minus strand of QQSS02190262.1, from coordinate 10,264 downwards.
ATGCATTTGACCAACGGTGCTTGCGCCGCATCTTGTGAATTCACTACAGCAAGCAAGCTACCAACGCGCATGTGCGAGATCGCACAGGCTGCCCTCAGTTTTCCGAAGTCCTGCGAGCAAGAAGGCTTCGCCTTTTGGGTCACGTAGCCCGCGCCCATTCGGTGATGCATCAATGCGGAGCTCTTCGCGCCTCCATCAACAGAACCTTACTTGACAGGAAAAGGCCACACGGACTCCCGTCACACACTTGGACCCGTAACGTCCAGACAGATATCAAGCCGTTACACACTTGGACCCGTACCGTCCAGACAGATATCAAGCCAAGCAACCTGGACCTCTGCTCTGCCTGGAACCGAGCGCAGGGCCGAGACACGTGGCGCCGCCTTGTGCAGATAGCTATGCTCCAGTTCGGGGTCCGCTCTTTATTATGACGATGATCGATATACATGCAGTGTGAATAGGTTAAAACTGGCCCTTTCTTTGCAACTCGTTACTACCGTTTTCGGACATATTCCTTGAAATATCATAACTTATTTTTCTGCTCGCTATCATTCGCAAAGTTTTCGCCACAAAAAACCATATCAACCAAACGCAGTTATACTTACGAACACGATATTTCACCCACTGCAAATACGGCTCGCCGAGCATTGTACGAGCGATATTAACTTGTAGGTAATCGTTCAAGAGAAACTACCCTCGGTTTTGGTTGAAGGTACAGCTCATAAAGATTAAATATCCCTTGCAGAAGTTAACCATGAAGCGCTTCCTATACTCTGCTATCGTGATCTCAAGTAGTCTCACTGAGCTGGACGCGCAAATCTAGACGAAATGCCAACAGTTCTGGTGGATATGTGAAGCCTCCAAACCTTACGCGACTTCGCTTAGTAGGTGTAGTGTAGTGTAGTGAAGCGGTGTAGCAAATCAAATTAAATTTTACAAATTTAGTTAGTTTAACTTATTTTTCTGCTCGCTATCATTCGCAAAGTTTTCGCCACAAAAACCATATCAACCAAACGCAGTTATACTTACGAACACGATATTTCACCCACTGCAAATACGGCTCGCCGAGCATTGTACGAGCGATATTAACTTGTAGGTAATCGTTCAAGAGAAACTACCCTCGGTTTTGGTTGAAGGTACAGCTCATAAAGATTAAATATCCCTTGCAGAAGTTAACCATGAAGCGCTTCCTATACTCTGCTATCGTGATCTCAAGTAGTCTCACTGAGCTGGACGCGCAAATCTAGACGAAGTGCCAACAGTTCTGGTGGATATGTGAAGCCTCCAAACCTTACGCGACTTCGCTTAAATTTGAACTTAAAAAGCGGTGTAGCAAATCAAATTTAGTTAATTTTTGAGTTAATTTTTGCCAAGATTTTCTAGTACCAGCATAAGTCGTCATTCAATTGCATACTATGATTTCTAGATTGCACTTTCTGGAGCTGCAGCTACAATCAAGCAGTGTCTAGGACGGCCATGGGCATACTTTCCTCTCGCGTGTCCGTGGCCCTGTGCAAAGCGCAGTGGGCAGAGAACTTGTCTCGGAATTTACAGCCACAAATGGACATAATGAATACCGATTTACCCCATGGCTATAAACAGCTGAAGGGTGGTGAGCCCATGTGTCATAGAATGATCATGACGCATGATGATAACATAACTCTTGGGCTGGGCAAGGTGGTGGTAAACACAGAGACCAAACAGTGCTCAAACTTATTGTCTGCAATGTGCGAATTAAGAGAGCTTGCAAACGAATAATCTTTTTCTCAGTTAATCCGAGCAAAGCTCCTTTACAATTTTTCATTACGACCATGCACATTTGGACACAGGTGTCATTCACTCAATCTTCAAGTGACATAGCATGAATTACGCTGAACACGATGAGATTGCAATCGGGAGAGACATTTTTGTGTTCACAACCCGAAAACGAACGGCGAGGGCAGATGATTACCTCAAGAGTTATCTCAGAACAATTTTGCAGAGCTGCTGCATAATTGATAAGATATCCCTGATTTGCGAATGTTCAAACGCGCGTACGTTCTAGACGTTACGAATCCCCATACAAGCGATCACACTTGTCACTTCCTCTTTCTTTTCTCCCCTCGAGCTTGGCTATCCTTGATCCGAACTGGATGGCTCGTTTAGGCAGATAACAAGAAGAAGTCAACATCAAATTCCTGGCAGCCATTTGCCTCAGGACGATCTTCTCGCCGACACCACGCGGCAAGCGTGGGTCACACTGGAAAAAATTTAACGATAGAAATAAATAAAATAATGTGCCGTTCACACTGCCAGATTTAAACCGTCCAGGTCTCAGAAAGTCCAGGTAGGAGACATCTGGCGGAGTTGGTGGCCTTCCGTTTAATGCTATAAACAAGTGCATAGTGAGGCATTGGCATTTCGCCCAAGGCAAGTATCCAAGTACCACTACATTAACAAAATCTGCGCGAAAATGGATCTCTTGAAAATTCAAAATTGATCTTAAAAAACACGCTGCTGATGCATCCCTTGAAGGCAGAGGTAGAGGTGACGCTTACTCACCTTGACGCAAGCCGGCAGGCAGCGCAGAAAGTGGACGACGTTCTCATCGAGAAACGGGGATCGGGCCTCACGTCCATGATCAGAGATGCAGCTAGTCAAATCGGGAGGAATACAGAGCGATGATATGATCCATCACTATAAGCAGTTCAACTATACAGCAGAAGTAACGATTAGAAGATACAGTATTAACAAAATAAGCTTGAACACTTTCAAAGAAGTCTAAAATAATTAGTTACATTAAATGGGCAATGACAAGCAGAAAACCCTGCACGCTGATACCACGTCTCTATCTCGTATATACCACGACTACCGGCCGGAGTGACTAAACAGGCGGTACATGACCACCTATCAGATGCCACACCTACCGATCATCACGCCCAAGATTTCTGGAGGAAATTCTCTCGATTTCCATATCCATCTCTTCGCGCAGGCCCTGCCAACCAAACCTCCTGAAGGAATCAGATAAACAAAGCTGCATAGAAAACAGCGGAGAAAAATCCGTCACCGAGGAATAGCTCCCACAAGAGCTGAAATCTTCTCCCGAAGGACAGAACACCCGACTAAACATAGGTATGCTGTTGAGTTTGCAGCCCCTTCGGAACGGTCATGGACTATCGCAAGTTACAAGAGGCAGCGCAGCAGCTGTACAGAAAATCTCATTCGTGACTCACATCCGCTCAAACACGCACATACACGAACTTAAACGATGTGCTTTTCATGGAGCTGGATGCAACCATGCGGTACACGTTCTCTTCGAGGAAAAGACACATTCAAAAAAATCCCATCACATATCATAACTACCAAACGTACTCGAACTTTGTACGGTGACGGGCGTATCCACCGAACTGCTCATCAGCACCCATTCCAGTCAACAGAACCTTCAAAATAAGGAAAGCAAGCAGTTATCTCCACGGTCTCCCCTTAACCATCCATCAACGCGAGACGACTTCCACACCACCCTAGTACGCAACACCGTTGCATACCACTACACGCAAGATAGCACCAAGCCAGGCGAAACCATGAAGCAACTCGTTAGATGAGGTTAGACGACAAGGAATCTATACGACAAGTTCGAGCAACACATCAACAGGGACAAAACTTTTGATGACTGACGACGCAAAACTCTCTTATCCTCCTCTAACCCTAATTAGAGTTGCTAATGATCAAGTCATTTAGAAAACTGCAATGCCGTGCAGATCGCATTCGTACCTTTACTGGGCTAACGTAAGATTCGCTTAAAGCGGAGAACTCGCCATCTTGCAAAAGTCGATAGCATTTTCCCTGACCCCTGGCAGCAAACCAAATGGCACAGCCAATGCTATCGTCCAGTACTGAGTCCAGCGGGTAGACCAGATCAGCAATTCTTCGAGCTCTACAATTTAGAAACATATGGCAGGCTATGAAAACTTGGCTTCTTGTAACTAAGCAAGGCGCAGATGTTTAGATAACTAATGCAGGCAAATATCACAAAATGGGGAAATGAGACTAGAGGTAACACATAAGAAAGCAGTGCAAGAATAAACAAGAGCAATGTGACCAAACCTTTCAGTTTGCAACTCTTCCAAACTTACGTCCACCTAGAATAAAACGCAAGGCAGATTGGGCAGGAAATACTTACAGCAATCACAACTGCCTCTTGTTAGGGTTAGGGCTAGCGTTAGGGTAAGGATAAGGGTTAGGGTTAGGGCTAGGGTTCGGGTTAGGGTTCGGGTTAGGGTTAGGGTTATAGGGAAGCAAATAGAGGAGATTGACTAAGTTTTGATTAGGGATTGTTATAATCAGAGCAAACAGAAGCAATGGCAGACACACGATGCAAACTAGTACAAAGTCTTGAAAACGAACGAAAGAGGTGAGAATCGGAGTGGCCTTGATATTAACTTAAATTCTTTTTACACTACCTACAAATCGATATTACTCCAAAGCAACCCTGACGAAAGTCAAAACAGATTCTAGCACAATGAGAAACTTGCTTGTCCAGTACTCGCACGACAGTAGAAACAGCGCGATAACGCACCTCGACAAAGTTCCACGTTCTGTTTCTATTCAGTTCCTTAACTCCAGCACGGCCCGTGATTCGATCCGGCACATTGTAGTCACTGGCAACGTCGGTTGCGCGACTGCAGACAGCTGCGGCGTTTCGTCCAGACGGATTCGCCTTCGATTTTGCTTCGAAAGCCACGTTGATCAGATCAATAGACTCACCGACAGGTACACACCTACGATGCACGTAAACAAAACAAATATCAAAACAAAGCATGAGATAACACCTGATCAAAAGACCTCATCAACATAAAACCATTCCACAGTGAAAATGCTTCCCATCCCAGCACAAAATATAGCCCACCCTAACTGCAGAGCAATACCCACCTGTCACAAAGAGCTGCAAGCACCATCGAGTCGATACCACCAGAGAATAAGACACCAACATTCGAGCTAGTCGTTTCCGGGTGATGAGCAGCAGATATCGGTCCTGAGAACACTGGCCGAGGCAAATTAAATACGCGAGTTCTGACAGCTTCCAACAGAACATCGTACAACCTGTCCAGCAGTCGAGAAGCCGAAGTAACTCCACTTGAAAACACATCCTCCGGCACAACACGGTGCTCGCTTCTCCCATGACCATCTGCTGTCTGCTTATCTTCAACGCTACCCATGTCAAGGCGATTCCCTCCTTCCTCAGGTGCTGTTGCGCAATCACTAATACATGGCCGATCATCGCCGGACGAACAACCAGTAACGCTCCGCTCAGTCGCACACTGTCCGCATGCGCCACAAACGCAAGAGGCAGAGAAGCATCGAAGAGTTTTGTCGCTTGTCTCTTGATACACTGGCACTTTGCCACTGCTCGAGCGGGTAACGTCCTCCTTTGAGTTTCCAGACGCCTCAAACTTCTCCATCGATAAACCGCAGCATGCGGCTTGCGTGCTTCCCACTATGCACCTGCGGACTATGCACCTGTGGATTATAGGTAAGAACGGTTTGTCGGCACCAGAGAAGGGCGGCAGAGTCATCTGGAAGGATTCGATACAAAATCCCTGTCCATCCGCACAAACGCTATTAACGTCCAAGGCGTAAAGCACTCCTGCAGGCACCTCACGCCATCTCTACAGGAAGAGCACAAGCACACGGTCTAACAAGGAGATTCCCCATGGAGATTCCCCATCTCACGAATAAAACGACACAGTATAGGACGCATCGAGCGAAACGGAGGCTGAAGAATAAATTTGAAAGCTCAAAAAACTCCAGACAGCGCCGACAAACGTAGCAGACTTTTTGCAGACTGCAAGTAAGAAAACCACTTTACAGAATATATAATATTACATAATTACCTTTACTTAACATACATTACATTATATTTACATTTACTTCACAGAATATATATATATATATATATATATATATATATATATATATATATATATATATATAAATTCCCTCAAACCACCTGGTGATGCTGTCGTCGCGCACCTGACGATACAGAGAAAAACGTGGTCTGATCTTTCCCGTTCGTGTCTGGAAGATGCTGAAGGAGGCTTCGACGACCAAAGTAATCTCTGGCAAACCATAACTTTCGAGTAGAACTCTGCGGAAAAATAGTTGGAGGATATTGTAATGACGTACGACCCTGCGCTTCGCTTGGATTACAGCTATAAAAACGTACGTTGTAGGCAAGTTAAAGATGCATGAAGACACCCAGTATGTTACACAAGAAGAAGGATTCACAAGATATACGCAACGAGTACGTACAAGGAAATATCAGTTTAGGATTTAGGATAATAAGACTTCGGCTCGAAAAAGTCGGTCAAATTAGCTGGAGTATAGAGCTGGTCAGCACTTCGACTCGCGTAAAACTAACGTCACAAAGTTCAGGAATAACATTTATATAATATTACAAAGAAACACTAAGAACTTGCGATGCTTCAAAGGGTTCAACTATACCTCCTCAGACATTTTTTGAAAATTCTGCACACCAGGGAGAAAACACAATCAAAGGAGTAAGAACAAGAGGAAGGCAGAAAGAATAGATCTAGATAGAAAGAGTAAATGCTAGATGGTTAACTTGGGCGTTAAGGTTAGGTTTTAGCCGAAACACTGGCGCTTACAGCGTGTTTATAAGCGCCAGAGTTCTGATCTTTGTTTTTCTCTTTTAGATGAAGCCCTGACGGATTTTCAGCGGAAACTGAAGGAGGCTATGTTTATTCAATGGCTAAAACCTAATTTTAACGCCCAAGTTAACCATCGAGCTCTTACTCTTTCTATCTAGAACAATCAAAGGAGTGCGCAAATTGAAAAAATCATAAGTCTTGTATCCTCTCATGACGTACCATATTATCAAAGCACTTCATCACACATACACATGCAGACCATAATGATGCATGATACCTGGAAGTACATCAGAGCCCATGGTCCATGAACGGAAGAAAGAAATTGAGCGAAATTTTCAGCACTACTGCCATTCAGAACGGCAGTGCACTGGTCAAACATCACCTGAGTGTCATTCTCTTCGTCCTTGACCTGACAGACGAAACAGATGCTAGCAGCATGATGCGACTCAGGACGGCTCCAGCGCAGTCTTGCTCCGATGCGCCGAAAAAAGTAAATTCACGTTTTAAACACATTTGACCAGGAACTCGCAAATGATTATTTTCGATCGGCAAAACAGATTCCACGAAAGTCTCACAGCTCGTTTGCCAACCCAGGCTTTCTATGCTAACCTCTTCTATCCGTCTATTTGCCATACTTGATGAGGTGCCTTCTAAATTACTAAAACTTTATTGCAAATAAAATGCTTTTTGCCTTTGAAAGACATATGATATTTGTGGACATGACTGGAGCGGCTTACACCATGGACAATTCCAGCGCCGTCAATTAAACAATAAAAAAATAAAATAAATAAACGGCGCACCTTTACGGAGCCACCAAAGACTTCTCCATTCCACAGAAAGACATTTCCAGCGGCATCAACTAGAGGTTGTTCGGTGATGGCGCCACGCAGGTGAAGAACCGTCCCAGTGAAAGCCAAAGAAATCTTAGCATCAGTGGTAGAGGGAGCACATCCTGGGGAGCAACTGGGGATCGCGAGAATGGAAGCATGAGTTTTGCATGCGTCAGGGCCCCTTCTTAATAAAGCAGGCAAAACTTTGCTTCCAATCTGAAAGCAAAGAAGAAAAAAATACAAAATATAAAAAATAATAATAAACTAAAATCGAACAAAAATGCAGCATGCATTCCATTTTCTTCAAGATAAAACCTCCTTTGACAGATCTAACATATATAAATAATTCATTTTTTATTTACAATCCTGGAAACTTTGCTGCAATTGATGATAGATTTGAAAGGTCCAAATAAAAAAATAAATAAATCATAGTTGGATTCAAAAGAACATGATTTGAAAATGGCTTCGCCAGGTCTTATCATATGCAAGAAATTGTATTAATGGTTTCTTAGCCTTTCTGGGGAAAAAAGGTGAAGGCCGAAGACATTAATACATACATAGCCAAAATATCAGATTTGATTTATCCAAATATAAAGAAAAATTTCAACTGGATGACATACTTCCTCCCTCAAACGTTCATATTCCTGAGTTTTGCATAGTATACAGAAGATACCACACATGTTTACATATCACTAGTATGAAGTAAATAAGCTTAAATCCTAAACCAAAAAAGCATGCTAAGATAAACACATCTAAGATAAACAGTAAAAAAAGAATGAACAACAGGAAAAGAAATGAAGTCATAGAACAACATGAATGCAATTACAGTCAAAGAACAAAGGAATTGAATTACAGTCAAAGAAAACATATACTAAATGCACAAGAAATACAAGCAAAACAGCGTAGAGAAATGCAAGCAAAGGAAAAACAAACATAAATACAGGCAAAGAAAGCCATGAGATCAATAAAGTCAAACCAAGACACAAATAGAAGAGCAGTCAAACAAATTATCAATAGACATGCAACCAAAGAAAAACATGGAAAGAATTACCACTAAAGGCAAAGAGGAATACAGTCTAGGATAAAACCACTAAAGGAAAGCAGGAATACAGTCTAGGATAAAACAAACAACCGTTTGTCAATGAGCAACACTTGCAACCTTACATTTTAACTGTTAAAAACTATATTAAAACCCCAGCAAATCAGTATGATCTTTACAATAATCCAAACATAAAAAACACACAGAAAATCAGTTTAACCATAACTAAGAAAAAGTTAAGCATTTCATACAATAGGGGAATGGAATTGAATTATGTCTTAAACACTTTTCCAAATTCTGATTTAAGTGTGAAGCAAAAACAATCTAACTACTAGCAATAAAAACAATATACAAGAATTGCTTATGACAACAGCTATGTACCGTATACTACAGGCAATTACAGACCTAAAGAAATTAACATGCTTTGTAGTTTCAGTCAAATTAGAGAAGAAAGAGAAGCAATGCTTTATGCTATTGTTGAGCTAATGAACCCAGGAGAAAAAGAATGGTACAGCTTATGTACACATTTTTTTGACTAGAACTTAGACACAAATTTTGATACATAAATGTTTCTCTGCATCCTGCAATCTTTCCTTCACTCACTCATTAGTCAGACATTGATTAAAGGCTGCATGCACATAAAAATTAAGATAAGCTTAGAAATAGACAGTCATCATCAGGAAAACCGATATTTTTTGAGAGTAGTAAATATCCTTTCAGATATGAAAACAATTGCATAGCATCAGGCGAGGCTAAACAAAAATTTAAATGAACCCAATACGGCTGCATTTTAATCCACAATCGAGTGCAAAAAATTACAATGGCATTACACCAAGGAACTTCAATGCATGTCTTTGTTAGCTGCCATACTGCAAATTGAAACTACGACAACCATGCCTGACTTTCAGCTCATTAAGCTCGCTTCTATATCGCTATCAGTGGCCACTAGCTATATATCTTACTTGGGATAATCTATTTGATCTGAATCTTCTACTTCTACATAAGCATCGGCCCGACGATGTGATCGAGACTACCAGATGAGTTCCTAACAAAATCCACTTCGGAATGTACACTTTCCTTCAGAATCAGAGGCATACCATGAGACCTGCGCAAAACGTGGCATTGCTTATTGTCCCGCTTTCCGGGCGTCCGCATAACATCAGTTTTGCGCATTCCATTAAGTACAAGAAATAAGGTTTGGATGACCAGTGTACCAGCCCTTGGGTCGCGAGGAAGGGGCACTGCTGTCACCATAGTTAGTCCAGACGAATGGCATTTTGGCATTAAGTATTAACTTTTGTTGTATCTATTAGCCATTAAAATTTATCACGACGATGTTATTGGGTACAGTGCACGATTAAGGTTGTAAGTAATTTCCCAGGGCGGATTTAAGAAAGTCCGTCATCATTGAATGACGCGAAAGATCGAATTCGGGCGCCGGAGTTGGGAGCAGAGCACTTACCACTGGACCGCGAGAACATTATGGCCTGTGTGTCAAAGCTATTCTCGTCAATTTCGTGATGGACCTATCCATTGCCAAAGTCATGATGTAGCTGATGGACTCAATGTGTTTGTAAATCAATTCAAATGCTTCTCGCACGGTAAATACGGAAACACTTGTCTTGGTGGGTTAAATGAAAGAGGACTGTATTTTAATAACGAGCCAAGCATAAATGACTATAGACGCCAGCATTCTTCGAAAACAGAAACACGAAACTGTAAACAGTATAGTTGATGACAGCAACTCT
>QQSS02190251.1:0-13209 GCA_003687565.2 Craspedacusta sowerbii | reverse complement strand
AGATAGATAGATAGATAGATAGATAGATAGATAGATAGATAGATAGATAGATAGATAGATAGATAGATAGATAGACTGCACGCTAAATAATCTAAAATATTAGATAGCACGCTTACCGTACATAGTCAACATTCAGGTTTGCCGTTACTGACGGTGCAACAGCCACGTTGCTTAGAACACCCATGATTGAGTCCAAAACGGTAGCACAGGCTCCACCATGAACATGCCTACGTAAGAAGTTCAATAGCCATCCACTAGAACATACTTCTATTCGAAAACTGCCTTCTTTGGTGTTGAAAACATGTTGAACACTGAAGCGTTTGTAAACGCAGAAGTGACGGGTGCCTGCTCGAAGCACCTTTGTACTGCAGCAGGTAGTATGGATCCAACAACTGCCAGTACCCAGAAAACAATCAATTCATATAGCAACGAGCTCCTCCACATCAATGCAAAAGGGAAAAACAGAAACAATTCACCAACCATGAAAAAATTAAACATCAACATAAGTTCGTACATACTCTTTCGCTCCCTCCGCCCAAGGTCCAAATGTCATAACCCCTTTTGCACACTTCTCTTCGACATTCAGGAACAGCGCATACATAAACTGCTTGTTTCCAACAGCACGGAGGAACATGCGATTCCCGACTTTGTTCTCATTAGCATAACCTGGAAATCGGACCCAAGTCGGATGTTCTGTAAGCCTATTGAGTTTATTGTAAATTGCCACAGCTTCAGGAGTCCATGATTCATCAGGAATAGAAAGATCTTTGAACGGCCGACTTTCTTGTGCACTGGCAGCTTCAAAATGAGCAACTTGGTGCAAGGTAAGCGGCATCTTGTGAATACGCACTGACCTCTAAAATATTTGCAATCAAACATTACAATAACCAGAAATAATGCCATAAGCCAAATTCACAAATACAGAAATAAATTTCGAAGAAAAACCTGAAAGCATTAGACCCGATGAATAGTCAACACTCACGTAACTTGATCACTTATTTGTGACTTACAGTAGAAGTCGCAAATCTATTTACTGAACGGCATGGTCAATTTTCCCATTAAAACAATTACATTTAAAACATTGCCACTTACCTGAAGAGCTGAACCCGCAGAGAGAGTGGTACCAACAAATTTCCGCATAAAGTACATATTGCATCTGACACCCAACTGAAGCTTTTAAAGTATATAACACCTCTTATAATACAGTAAGCACATGTCGTGCTATAAAAACAAGGTAGAGCAAGTTAAGAGGAAAAAATTGCTGTGAACTAGAAGATAGGATCAGATATCATTTGCCTGTGATAAAGCTTAACAAGGACATGACAATGGCAGTCAGTTTGTAAGATTACGACAGAGACTGGGAAACATCTTTCAGACTCTGCAAGTAAGAATTTTAAACACACGAGGAAAGCAGCTTCGATAGGTATAGATTCAAGGTTCAAACACACAACGGTGGTTATTAGATGCTCAGAAGTATTACTAACAACAATAACAATACTAACAGACAAGCCTAAGACTAGTTTTGTCCTGAATGTACGGGGGAGTGGGGCAAATCTATAGATGGAGGTGTTAGGCTGTAACACAAAACCAGCAAAGTTTTGCCATAAATCAACCCGGACATAGCAGAAGAGCTATGGCAGATGAATTAGTACACTTGCAAATGTCAAATAAGCATTTTCAGCCATTTCAGCAAAGTACTACCTAAATTTCAAAGAGCAAACAAAATTCTAACCATACTTCGCCACTATCTGCCTACTAAAGACCTTAATAACATCATCACTCCATCTTTTCATACCAACTAACGTATGCCTGTCAAGCCTGGGGCAACATGCACATTAACAAACTTGTTACACAGAAAAACCACGCCATGAATATTATCACATTTTCTGACTTTCAAAGCTCCGCTGATCTCCTATACAGGACAAACAACATTCTTAAAATTAATGATCATATTTTTATGACAAACTGCCTACTAGTTCACCAATCGATAAACATAAAACTGCCAAGCCATTTCAATGATTTCTTTTCTTTTATAAAGACTATGCATGATCAAAACACACGAGGATCGTCCAATCTGGAACTCTCCAAGCCTTTCAACAGCACCAAAAAGTATGGCGATAACTCGATAAAAAGTAAATGTATTGTTGACTGAAATCATTTAGTTGCCAAACACCATGGCCTCGATCTCACATCTCTAAGCGAGGCACATTTTAAGGATTTGATTTAAGGTGCAGCAATAAACTCCTATAAATATGGCACAAATACTTGCATCCCCAAAATGACCCTAAAGCGAATTAACTACACTATCTTGTTTGAACATGGAGGATGTTAATTTATGTCAAATACCAATGACCATAATTGCTTAGAATAGCTCATTGAGTAAGGTAGCCGCTACTAGAATAGGTTATCCTAATTAGTTCCTTCACAATACTAGGCCACAGCCGTAAGACAAGCCAAAGCAATGTATTTAAAAATGTATTTAAATTTTGCGTAACGGTATTTAACTTCAAATACCTTGGAAAATTTTTGCTCTTATTATTAATTTTTCCTGGAGCTGCACTGGTTACGGTTTGGTGTGTTATGAAAAACATATTGATTGATAGATAAATTGATACCCTGTTCGCCAAAATCGCAAAATCAACCAGGACATGCATGGCGGCAGCTCCTAAAGCATTAAAACATTTCACCCATAGAACCAGTAACCATTCGCTGCAGATATCTCTAAACAATCTTTCGATAAATAGCGAATTCGCAGGCCAAAATTATATATCCAATCTACTGTAAGCAACTATGTGACTAGCCCTCAGTTCCACCTTCTTCTCGTTAAACTTTGACCTTTTCCAGCAACAGCCGTTACCCGTAACGACTACTCACACTGATTTTATTGCCCAAGCATGACAACCGACCGTACAGGCGCTATGATGTACGGCCGCTTGCACAACCTCGTGAACATTCTGCTTTCCGCCCCAAAGTGTGTCATGCGAAGTGGTTGAGATAAGAACAAGATGGCGTTGGATCTCGTAACAGGATATTCATGTAAATGTGAATTTCACGTGTCTTTGTTCAGAAAGTTTCTGCAATTTTTCACAGAAGCAACTGCTTTCGAAAACATTGCTGATATCTTCAGGCATATACGCATAAGCAAGGCGCAACGTGCAGAAACACGTGAAAGAATCCAATTTTGTGCCACTTTATGATATTTTGTCTTGTCCTTGCTACCGTATTTGGTGTTAGGTAGCATACTTCTTCGTGGCAATATATGAGAAAAATATGCATTTAGCTTTACAGTGAAAGTCAAAGACAAACCAAGCCGGCAAAAGACATCTTGGAGATGTCTCAAACGGGTCATTTTTCCTGTTTCGTGTAGATGGAGACGTAAAAAAAATGTCTTAAACCTGTATTTTTTCAATGCATCTCGTCCGCGTTTCGCTGAGATGTCTTTAAGATGTTTTTATTTACGACATCTTTTACGGGTCTAGGAGAGATGTCTTAAAGCCGACTTCTTCAAACGACTGAGTAACCTTACGAGTAACCTTAGCAGAGTAACCTTACGATTACAAACTCTTATTGATAATATACTTAGTAACAACACTAAATACGAAACGGTGAGCGGCAATTTGTTCGATTTCAGACCACTTCGCTCAATTTGCAATTTTCAAAGACTACGCGATTAAGTATGAGACTCTCAAACCAAAGCCAACGTATGGTCGGTCATACAAATTATTTAATGAAAACGAGTTCCTCGAAGAACTATCGAGCGTCGACTGGAATTTACTATTTGAAAACGAGGAAGATCCGAATGTTCTGGCAGTTTTGCTTATTGATAAGATAACTGATGTTTTAAAAACCATGGCGCCTTTTAACAAGCTAACAAAAAAAAAAAAACTCCTGCTTAAACAGAAACCATGGATAACAAGTATCATATTACAATCAATGAAAATCCGAGATAACCTTTTAAATCAATTTCTAAATCAAACTGATCACCAAGCAAGGAGGCTCATTCTAAGTATAAGCTGCTACGCAACTCCGTAATTAGCATGATCAAGAAAAGCAAAATATTGTTCTTCAATAGATACTTCCTGCAGTATAAAAACAACGCAAGAAAGATCTGAAAAGGAATAAAATCTTGCATAACACTTGCTAAATCCAAAAAATTACCTTCCATCTACGATGGGTGATCAACATGGCAACACTTCGAAAACGCCTCTAAACATCGCCACCACTTTCAACAACTACTTCTCCTTTATAGGCAAGTCCCTTAAATCAGAAATTCCTATACCACATCGTTATTTCAAGAAAAATATGCCTCCTGTGTAAAATCAAAGCCTTTTTCTCCAACCTACTGAAACAAAGGAAGTGACAGAACTTATAGACTCTCTAAATCCTTCTAGTGCTTGAGGACCGCACAGCATCCCGAATAACTTACTAAGGCTTGCAGCCAACTTACTGGCAGCACCAATATCGTTCATAATCAACCAGTCTTTTGCCCTTGGAGTCTTTCCCGATGTTCTTAAAGTAGCAAAGGTAGTTCCGATTTATAAATCTGGACCAGAAGATATGTGTAGTAACTATCATCAAATATCTCTCTTGTCGAACATTAGTAAAATTTTACTAGTGGCTAGAATATCCATCATGGTGCAGAAACTGGAGAGTTCACATAGGCTTGGCTTCAAACCACACGAAAAAGGTTATCACGCTTCCTTTTGCTGGAAAAATGAAGTTGTAGAAGCAAAAAGAAAATAGAATGAAGACAGAAAATTGTGGATTTATCGTAACTCCCTAGAAGTCGACGACTTTTGGTTCCCTAACTTTAACCATAACCCTACTCAGCAATTGCAACTACCCCCACTTCGTGACGTTCTCTGGGACGCACTGGGACACTGCCTGGGACACTGGTAACAATACAAAAGACACTCTTGGCCTCTCCCATGCGACTATCCTTTGCACCTACGTTACGTAAGACTGCCTCTTCGTGGCCAGCTTATATAATAGTGTTACGAAACCTGCCCTAGTCCTGTAAATTTGCTAAGTGCGCATTCATCACTATGTCGCTGCCTGTGATCCGTTTGCTGATACGGTGTCTGCACTCACTTTTATTAACGGCAAGCGAGGTTATATTTTTCTTGGTACGGCTGATCTCATCGTGTAATGAATAGCGCTGTTCTAGGCAGGACTCGTGGAAATGTAAAATGTTCTAATATTCAAAGGGATCCTCCAATACAACTGACAATTAACCTGTACAGCTTTCGCTCAACGGTCTTGAAGAACCACGACATTTTAATATGAAGCTACTAACAGTTCAAGAGTGCGCTAAATACTTGAGAAGATTCCCGGACATATTTTAACCATTGTCGAGTTTTGTTTTAACAAGAACTCATCAAAGTACTACGACATTAATAAATTCTAGCATCGAAAGTTCGATTCATGGTCGTCATTAGGCTTCTTGCATATTAATATCGCTTCATTGATCAAACATATCTATGAATTAAGCAGCCTACTAAATATAATTAAATTTAAATTTAAAACGGCAGGAATTTCGGAAACTCGTCTAAAGCCTGCTTTCGACAAAATCACACTTATTGACTTACCGGAATACCAAGTTGTGGACACAAGAGCACTAATGCAGATGGAACTGGCTTACATGTTCATAACTCCGTTACGAACAATAACATGAAAATCAGACATGATCTTTGCCTTCAGAGTGAACACGGTTACGGAATAACTTTCATTAAAATAGTTCAAATGAGGAAGAAAAATGTAATTTGCGGTTGCATACATAAGAGCCCTAGCGTTTCTCCTACTAAATTCTCGGACGACTGTCTACTTAAAATTCTCGGAGAAATTGTTTGATTCGACAATCCTGCATTTCTGATCTTGACAACTTATCGAAAAGGCACACGGAATCGGACTGACGATAAGTTCGTGCCAGTACGTTACATAGCTTGTGAGGCCCTCAATTGCTGTACTTCTGAACAAGTGCTGGGACACTACTTGGAACACTCAAAGCAGCGACTTTTTTCGATGATGTTGGGGCGCAATCTAAGGAAATCCGTCATGATCGTTACGCCTTTCTTGTATTACATAAGGCCAATCACCATTTTTTTTTTAACATGAGAATTTCCTCTATCTTACTGGTGATACTCAGTCGAGTCGCTTTTCAACATCTAGGCCTGTGTACTACATACCTTGGGGCTTTTGAAATTCTAAATCAAAGAACTTGCATCCATGTGGCTCACTGTAGCTTTATCGTCGTAAATGGTTGAAATATAAGCGTGGCGAAAACTTGAAACTCCATGAACTTGAAATATTTTCCCAAGGTTATCGTTGCCTCACACAGAGGCTTGGTGTTCAGATCGGTTGATGTTAGTCGTACTTTACTTTATTCCATACATTTGGGAAAATTTTTTTCGAACATTTTGGATTATTTGTCGTGCGCTTAGAAATAAGGAAATCACTATGGGACTTGCGCGGGGAAGTTTTTAAGTTCAGAAATCCACTTAAACCCTCCAGTGGATAAACTCGGACTTATAGCAACCCCTAACCACACAAATTTTTCACATCCAAATATTCAAGAAGCCTCCATATATATGTTTTTATGACTCTTGCACTGAAGGTATCATAATAGTGGAAATCAGTTTTTTGCGATGGGTATGAGATATGGTTTGGAACCAAAATGAGTCAAAACCTCTTCCGCCTTCTCGTCTTTTAACAATCCACATTGCTATTGCGATGGAATCATGTTTGCTTTTTTTTCTTCTTCACAACTCTTGTCTTTAAAGATGTCATGAGATTAGTAATGGCCAAAGTTATGTCTGGTAGCACTTTAGAGCACTCCAGAGCTTGCTTTATCCAATCATGTGGCACACGGTCGAATGACTTCTGGTAGTCAAATCACGGAAAAAAGGCATTCAATAAACATTTTATTAATTAAACTATATTTTCCCACCTGCTCGTTAAGGATACAAGATTTTGTTTGGTGTACAGTGTTCCTGGATGAAATCATTAGAAACGCTAGTGTACAAAAACAGGTTGTGTTCGGGGAAGCCATTGGCGGATAGGTCTCGTTCTTTGGCATTAGAGTTGCTTTTGCCGTGGCTAACCATTCCGACATGTCAATTGTTCCAGCTTTGAGGCTGCACAGTTGTTTAGAAGTGGGTCGTGGAGATTGATGAGGCTTTTCATCCAGTAAACAGTTCTAAGATCGCATCTTGGACCTCTTTCATTTGTAACTCTCACTAGCATTTCCTTCATTATAAAGGGCATGATTACGTAGTGTTACGAGCGACATTATTGCGATATGTGTCGCTTAGATGCTTATGTCATGAAGTTTCCATTCGTGAAGTCGCGAACTTACTCTAGATACCGGCCCAGATAAATTACTATAAAATTATTTCGATTTCGATGCTAACGTATACTTGACGCAATTTTGGTCGGTTCTGGTAATTTCTTCTAAGAGGTGTATAGTTTTCTGCTCATAGGTCATGTTCACGTGCTCAAGATTAGCTTGAAGCTATTCTGGGTCCAGACTTTTGCAGATTTTTTTACTAGAGCAATTTTTATCGGCTGCCTAGGTGTGCATGAAGACGAGCCTTTAAGAATGCTATCCATCGCAACCCGTTGTCATGGATTGCTCCATGATTGGAGAATAAGATTCCTCGTTGCTAAATGTGCAGCATAAATCAGGAACAAACTGTATAGCTATGAAAATATTATGTAAAATGGGTACTCTTGTGGGTGTGTCTCAACAAATGTATATGCTAGACTGGAAATTACCTCACATCTAAGCTTTGACGAGCTGTTCTTCATCGCGGTAGCTCCTCGTCATATAAAAGAAATTTTCCTAATTTCAAAAAAAAAAAACAGGCATTGGCCCAGATATCCCCTAAACCGTGCCGTGTCCAAACCAAACCAAGTTACTTTTAGTGCACGAAGTATGAGTACTCTAGCCCCAAGCGTTCGGAACGCATGTCCAGAGCATATTATGTCCAGTGCTAATGGAAGTCTTTTCAAGTTAAATATAAAAAATTGGGATGGATCTAAATGTGTTTGTAACGTACGAGAGCAAAAGTTTTGATATTCGAAGACTTGTTGAATAGTATTAAGCTGATTATTTTTCTATATAACTGGTTATCAGAAGATCGGAAATTTAACGTCTTACCTAATATTTCTCAGATTAGCAAAGTTTATCTTTTATGTTTCTGGCTATTACAAAGTCGGATATTGGACGTTTTTTCTTTAAATTAAATTTATCTCGTTTTAGTTAGATCTTGTGTTTTTGAGGTGGATTATCTTGTTCATTTTGATAGGTTAATTTTCATTACCGAGCAGAAATAAACGCGAGATGAAAACAAAAATGCGAGCATTACGTCACGCGTTCCGCCTCGAAGCCCTTGGATTAATGAGTTATGACGGCAGATAATCGACGATGAAAATCAAAACTAATGTTCGTACTCTCTTTCCGTCTGATCGGTAGGCTTGCGATTGGTCTCTATTGCAGAGATGATTCGTGCGTGCTATTGCAGAGATGATTCGTGCGTGGCGAGCAGGTGTGCAAACTCCAATATAACAAGCCATGTAGTATAGTCCTTCCAGTCCATTCCAAATTTAAGTAGCCAGAATATAAATAAAACGGTTTCATACCCGGCGCTTACTGCTGCGTCGCCAGAAGCTCCGTTGCCAGCGACGGTTGGGCTTGGCACTGCTGGGCTATCTAGCAAATTACTACATGAACTTGGTTTTCTTAGGAAAAGTTGTAACATAAATGATGAACTATATGCCAAGGTTAATTGCTGATTTGGCTGAAGTAACCATGAAAATTTCGGTGTTTCTACATCTAGAGATCTTTGTAGACGTTAATACTATCATCCTAAACGAGTTTTCTCGTAAAATCAATTTTGAATTTTGTAGGACTAGCAGTCCTTATAAAACCCTCTGCCTTCAATGAGTGAAGGTATAGCTGTTGGGAGAGCAGGTCGAAATTGCAAGAATGCCTTCCATGGAAGCTTGATAGTTTTAATTTCAGCAAGAATCATTTACGAATAACCTTTCTAAATATATTTATCAGTTTTAGCGAAAAGCTTTTGAATGACCAGGAGATTTCATGTTCGTTTGAAAGCTTACTGTGACGGCACAAAAACTATACGACAACCTTTCCTTTCTACAAAAACGACAACAACAACAACAACAACAACAACAACAACAACAACATATATTTATTTTTTTCTCAAATGCAAGCTACATACGAAACAACACCATGATTGCAATACGATAGGATAGAATTAGGAAAATATGCAAGAAAGCATTTGCTGGAGAAGAAGGCATCCTCTTTAAACCGGGGCTTATAGAATTGAGGATGAAATTGCGAAGAAAGCAGAAATATTTTGGCTGACCGCATGTCCTACACTCATCATCTACACATATGTAAAGACTCTGCCGAGCACCAATCAATTTGAAATTGAAATGCAAGCAAAGCAAGAAGGCATTCAGTTTTGAAATCGAAGCACGCACGCAGTTTGTACACGGAAATTCAATCGAATCGAATCCCATTCCATCAAATCGAAGGCCAGCCAACTGCGTAATTCGAATTCAGCTCAAACGTACGAACGAGTGACACGAACGCAGTAGAAGCATAATAACTGTACGGCTAAGTCATTAAATCAGATTGATGAGATTTGCATACAGGATTACCTTCATTAAGCCAACATGCTTGAGCCTTCATGAGCAGGTTCTTGATTAGATGCAATCTAGCAACAGTCATCTAATAATTCAAAAAACGTACTATGTCAAAAAATGTTTAGTAGTTGATTACATTTTCGTTACACAAATAAATTGATATATTTTTGTCGAAAAATCGTAAAGCTGCGAATAGATAGCTGCGATATGCCAAAAGTTACACAGTGAGTATCATCCTAGTTTCGCGTACGCTGCTAACAGTGATTTTATTTCCCTTCTAAAGACTGTTTTTGGGTCATTCAAGTTAATATACAAGTCTTGAAGATGGTTGCGTAACACGGCACCTTTAAATGTGATATCTCCCAAACAACAGCAGTGTCTCCCAAAAAACACCTTTACTTAATGTTGACATTATTTCCTGGTAAAACATAAGGTCTGTTTGCACCACTGCAAACAACTTCCATCTCATACAAAACAAGTGCAAATATAATATTATACAAAACAAGAATAATTACGATAACTGCGAATGGCAGGTGCGTGCAAAAAACATACCAAGTTTCGGCCTTCGTAGCAAAGAAACTAGCAGAGCGACGTTCATAAGGCTATTTCGTAAAGCATTTTCTATGTTACGTAGGAAGAGGGAAATTTTGTGAAGGTCTTAAATCTCTAGAAGCACTTCTACCGACTTGATTCAAATACTGCAAATTCAATCAGTGGTACATTCATTCGTTGGCTCCGCGTTTTGAAAAAATAAAAATATATTTTAGTAAGGCAACCCAGGCAGGTCCTTTAGCAGTGGTCCAGAAAATGCATAAAATGAAGATAAACCTTGATGAAAAGATCAAGATGAAAACATGGTATTTAGTTGCCTTCGTTCGTGATATCTAAACCGATCGGCTTCTTCGTCTTAATACACAAAGACGTTGCCTTGACATAGTAGCTTTGCTTATCGATATCCGCCATGGCAGCATCCAAGAAGATCTTTTTACCGTCAACGTGCCTCAAAGAGGCATCCACTAGAACAGCTTGACCCAACTTCAACGGACTAAAATACACAATGAAAAGCAGTTAAAACGTTTTCAACCCAAAAACAGATAAGTAGACTATAGATAGATAGATAGATAGATAGATAGATAGATAGATAGATAGATAGATAGATAGATAGATAGATAGATAGATAGATACATCGACATATACATACATAAAAAGGTTGATGAGACGTATCCATGGCAGAGGCGGTAAACAAAAGTTTGAATATTTAGATTTATTAAGGCCCGAAGAGCCAGATAGCATTGACGAGCTTACTGGATATCGAAGCTTAGGATACAAGCAGATAAGATAAATACACTGCACGCTTACCGTACGTAGTCAACATTCAGGTTAGCTGTAACTGACGGTGCAACAGCCACGTTGCTTAGAATAGTCGTAATTGAGTCCAAAACGGTAGCGCAGGCTCCACCATGAACATGCCTAAGTTAAGCACTCTAGAAGTCTTTCAACAACATAATACTTTTTTTGATTACGAACTACATATAGACATTTAGCTATCGCAATCATATAAATGGTTGTTTGGTGTTAGCGTTGGTAACACGCAGCAGCCCACGAATAGAAGATTTAATAAACATATAATAAACTTTCAATTGTCACATATTCGAACTGTAGAACACATAGATCCTGCCAACTTCTAGAGCTCCGACAGACGTTTGTCAAGCCCGCAAAATACATGAATTTTAGTTGGTGGATATGAATTTCCTTTAAACTTGCTTAATAAACACCTCCACACAAACACATGTCAACTTTTTGAAAATACATTTAAACAAAGTATCTTTGTGCTATGACTCACAAAACAAGAATGGTATTTCGAAAACAAATCTTGAAAAAAAAAATTGAGATCTTCAAAGTGGATGTTACGCAACTTGCTTTCCTTGCATATTCATTTGTATGTAGACTTGAAATCTCCCAATGTCCCGCCTTTATCACATGCACATAGACGCAAGCCTACATTCCGCCACCCATCATCGACATCAATATAGCGAACAACAGCCTCAGCATAAAAATTTTATCCTGCTGTATGCTGCCTCCTAGAATCTTTTGCCCCATTGGCAAAAGATTTTTGACGCAGGAATAGATCTCTCTCCGAATATTTTTTGGAACATCCTGCCATCTTATGTTAATTAAAACCTATTATAGAGCCTACTGAACCTAATGAATGGATTGGAATTATGAAGTCCTTCAGAGACCATGGACGATTCTGAATTCCAACAAATCTAAAGCTTGGCTTTCCTCCTCTTGCCGAAGCGCCGTCTCATATTATTAAAGACTCTATTCTAGCATTTCTAAAGTCGTATACAAATCTGGAGTGAAGGAACTATGAAACAATTATCGTCCTATAAAACAAGAAAATATTTTTGAGAAGGCTACGTGTAAGTGAGTATATGATTACGTTGAGAGATTAAAAGTAACATATAAACATCAATATACAATCAGTGTAACTATTCGAAAGAGACCATCGCGATCTGCTGATTCATCCTGTGTGGGCTGACTTGCTCTCTGGCAAGGTTGGAACCTTCAAGCCAGGTGGGCATCCACAGTATGAACTGGGTACGATACTTCTGGTCTCTGGGAATTTTGGAGGGCCCTGTCCACTAACTGGTCGCACCTCATCGTGGTAAAGTCTGGGCCACAGTGCTACTTCGGACGGATCTGTGCTATACTGTCGAGCTTTGCTCAGAAGGTACAACCATGGCAGGCAGGACAGATCCTGAAGTAGCACTGGCAAACGTGACCCGGGGTTCCATGTAACCTCGCCTTGGTTTCCTTCGAGGCCTCGGCCGAGATGGACCCGACCATAAAACATGGTTGGCAGCGTGGCGACCTGCCGTCGAACAGCTGAAGAATCCCACATGAAGTTGCGTTCAAGAAGGATAACGGAGATCAATAGCGTGGCCTTCGACGTGACGCTATGTGGGCAGCTACAGCGGGATCGTCTATGACGTATCACCGCTAAGCTTTAATGAATGAATGAATGAATATTGAAAGTGACATCTCCAGCTCGATAACTGACCACAAATCCTGGACGAACATTCGATGAGACCATGGATACTAACACATCGTAAAGCTACCATTTACTCCTCAATCCGGGATTGATCATGCCGACCTGCCGCGAAGGTCAATATGGAGCCCACTGCACGGACGGATATTTAATAAATCGTCTTCGAATTTTTTTTTTAATTCATAGATAATTTCAATTTTCTCATTTAAAGCTCGAACTTCTTAGGGAAAGGGTTAGGGTAAGGGCTTGGGATTCGTGTTGGTGGTATAGTTAGGGTATGGTTTGGGTTGCAGTCAGACTTGGCCAAAACAAAATAAATAAATAAGATGCGTGCCAAAGCTTCTCCACTAGTAGCGACATAGACCTGTTGCCATATTCTGCCTAAGCGTAACTACTACTGGGGAGTAAACGGTAGATTAATGTCCTTCGAAGCAATATTGTCGGCATTCCCAACTATCATCATATATATAAATAAATAAATATAT
>QQSS02190240.1:0-13210 GCA_003687565.2 Craspedacusta sowerbii | reverse complement strand
TTTATTAGCGACCCAACGCTAAAAGATGGTAGTAGTTTTAAATTTGTATTAGTGGGTTCCTCTAAGGCACAGAGTGAAAATTTTAGAACTTCATCATTTATTAAGTTAAAGGGAAACTCCTTTTGAAGACAACACTGGCATTTCCACGATTAGCTATGATTAAACTGATTTATCGTAATTTTTGAGTATTTTGCATGAAGATAACAGTGACAGGATGAGCATTATATGAGGCGCAAATGGGAGGGTATAAATTGCTTACATATTTTGCATTTATGACTCTTAGTGACTATTAGTTTCATAAGGCACGTAAGACAACAGTAATATGAGATAAACTGTGTAGCAACAAAGGAATAGAAAAATCAGTAACCAACTACCTGTATATGCATGATAAGCTTACATTATATGTATTCGATGAAGTTATGTTCTCTAACAATAAATGCACAACTACCTTTTACGGCTAAGGAAGTTATCCCTAATCTATCTGATAAAGTGTTTACCAATGAAGAGCTGATGTTTTGAAGAATGGGCTTTTGTATGGCATTGCTCCAAATAGTATCAGTAAGTTAGATGCAACATTTAAAGTAATATATAGATGTCATACTGGAGATCTACAGAACGAATCCAGTAAATCTGGCAAAATTGTTGATACCTTGCAGGCACCTGCCTGAGAAGTGAAGGCGAACCCGTGCTTAGTGACGTACTGGAGCAAAGGACCTTAATACCTTTTCATAAGAAATTTATCAAAGGAAGTGAACCGACGGTTTTCAACTCTTCGTCAGCCAGGTCGCATTCATGTTATAGCTTTCTTTGCGTGCTGAAAAAAAAAGGTAGATATTTGCCCCATACAAAATACAAAAAGGTAAATTTTTTTTGAGAATGCTGTCGATTGGCGATTCATTTTGCCCAAAATCATACGCCAGTCTTGCTTTGCTGATTATTAAAAAATTTTCCCCCTCGGGAACTCTGCCGTGCCACTGCTGGATGACGTAAACCACATGGATGTTTGTAGCCGAGGCATTAATATACAAAGGTCCAAGTATTGACGTCATAGTCACAACAATGTGAATTTTGCAGACCAAAATTTCATGACGTCACTACATGGATGCTTGTGCGAGTAGTCGTCCTTTCAGGAGGGCAGCGCAAGATTTCATGCATTATGTGGGGCCGGTTCGGTCACTTTGAACGCTATCTAGCAGCATTCGTGGTGTTGCTGGGCGTCATACGCTTCTATGTAGCTTGTACATCAAAAACCAAAGATGGTCAACAACTCATGTATATGCGATGGACGAATTTTAATACCAAATAACATTGCTACAATGGGATAGGTTTGAACTTTCTTTAGCTGCTTTTTAGATAATCCGGTTCCATAGATAAGAGCCTCTATCAGAAATAATGAACCGGCTCTTTCAAATTGATGGCTTTTCAACATAGCCAAACTTTGACAGTCGACTTTTGTATCGATGATTAATTGGCCTGAAACATGGCGCAAACACAGTTGGCAGCATTTTATGCTGGTGCTTATATACAAATGTCATTATCTTACGCATGTTAACCTCAAACAGGTTAAGCAGGTTGTGCTGCACCATAAGGGGGCTGAGAGTGCGATAATCTGTCCGCATGTGAGACGATTCGGACAGCTCGTTTTATGGATGGTAAATATCCTCAAAAGTTTACTTTTCTACATGCTAGCCTAAAAAATTTTCCCATTGGAAAACTTTACCTTGTCGTACAGAGGGTTCTTCTAAGCAGCAAAGCTAAACTAAATTATAAGAGCTCACAGTCTTAGTGCATTCGACAAACAAATTTTAATAATGATTTCAAATGCCAAAAAAACAAGACTTAGATTCAAAATTTCTTTCTCTTACTTATAGTTGGAGTATATGATTACCGATATTAGGCTCTCACAAGTCAATTTGTTTGAAAAACGATTTGGGTTCTAGGTACAATGAGAATTATGCTTCCACTATTACGCCTACTTCTTGAATATGATCGCTAGGAAAGATGCATGCTAGGGGATATTGTAAATTCCTTAACTTTCTAGTCATACGCTTAGAAAAATGTGTTGACTTTTAATATGTTATGAAGCCTGACAATTCTTTTTTCTGGAAATAATGCATTACTAGCAAGCAAACAAAAAATACTGGAAATATTAGTATTTTATAAGAGATTCCACTCTAAAATGCAAGCCTTTTTGCTGTCGAAGGACTGGAGGCAATTTTCTTCTTCCAGTTTTCGTTGGTCCCGTTGTTGTTGGAGTTTTTCTAGAAAACTCTTTCAGAGAGATCAGGTTTGATCTCTATTCAGCGTCTCCATTTATGACTTCGGTAAGTCGTGGGTAGATTAAGGCCCTGTTCATACACTAGGTCAGAGCATGCCTGGATTTTCCAATAGTCCTACATGGCTCAGCCCTAGAGCCCCGCGCGAGGAAAGGAACACTAAAAAAACATTCAGCAGTTTGTTTTTTTCGTTCAGATGTCCCTGAACTTTGTTAGATTTAGCATGCACCTAAAATCTCTGCTTTAGTCATAAGATTTACAAGTTGCAGTTACTATAGACTGTCCAGCCAAGTTGCCCAGTGTTATTATAACCAGGGCTGATTAGAGTATTGGTAAAGGCCTAATCCCCGCTACCGATTATAAAAGATCATCACGGCGACTGTCGACCATAAAAATTTACAAAACTTTTAGCGCTCTTGTTCGCTCTGTCAATCTAACGTTTCTCAGGAACAAAAAAAAAAATTGCTAACAACAAAAGTAAACCAACTTTAGAAACAGCAGTAACCACGCTTTTAAAAAGCTATGGCATCAGGAGTTCACATCAAACGCCTAGCACATGTGAGGGTAGTATACAATTGTTAGTAGCCGACCAATTCGCACAGGACATCTCTTCCAATTAGTATTTTCAAAAGATTTGGGTATACGAAAAAATACACGTTAAAAAAAGGGGAAAGTAAAAAGCACTAGGCAAAGAATGGAACTTGATGGTTAAATACAACATGTTTAAAAGCAGTACTTTCAAAAATCACCAATCCATGCATATTCAGCAAATTGTGAGGCATCACACGTACAGTCGGAATGTTCTATAAAGTGCTAGAAGCATCCAGACAACTTTCGATAAACGTATCGTCTTCAGACGATAATCCGTTGATAATTCGTTTCCTTAATAACCCCTTTATTAGTTTCAGATTATGCATTAGCACATTTTCCATAATTATCTTCTTTTCTAATTTTTTCATGTCCGCACAGCTGGCACTCGCAAGAAGGTTTAATTAGAGGTCTAATGAAACGTCTTTAGGAGCGAGTGATCAAAGAACCCTCTGATCTGCCTCAACAAAGCAAACAGTGCATTGACCTGAAAACACCAGTCTGTCATTAACAGCACACCAGACTTCACACGAGTTTAGGCCATTTAAGTGCTGGGCACCTCCATCAGGCTGGCTCGTGCTGCACCAGGATAACCTTGATCAGCACAACATAGCTAACCGCCCTACTCGACCATTAAGGAATACCCAAACCGCAGTACGGGGACACATCTGCTCCGCCAGTCGATACAAGCGCCGTTGAAGTCTCAGTCTTTTTCGTGGAAAGATGCATCTGGTGCCCTGCCTAGCGTTCCTTTCCGTGTAACTACTTGCCTTCTGCAATACCCATGCCGATCCCACTTCAGCCGCTTTCGACACCCTACGCACGCTAGCATTCATACTCTTTAGCCCCAAAGCGGGGAATCAACGCCTCACCGAATGGCCAACAAACCCCCGGCACCCCAGCTCGACTGTTCAAAGCTCACTGCGCCATCCACTGCTCCTGCATTCTCCTATAAGATCTGCTTACCTGAAGAGCTTCCTGTGCCTCGCCTCGTTCATTCTAGACTTTCACGGCACCGTCAACTCTGTCATAACGAACAATCGCTTTCTCCTATGCAAACTTACCAAGTCCGGACGAAGTGAGTTGACCACAACATCTGTTGGAATAGTGGCGTCGCCCTCGTCTAGCAACACTTCCCAACCATCGGCAGGCGCAAAGATACCCTCAATACCCGGTGAGGTCCCACTCGCACCTTCCCGCAATGCCCCGCACCCACAAACAAAATGCCCCTCACTAGCTGCCCCACAGCCCATCTTGTAACCTCTCCTAAAACACTTAACACTAGGTTGTGTTGCCAAGCGTATGCAGGCAGCAGGGTTTCCCAAAATGAAAGCAGGAGCTCCGAAGATGCCCATGTCTTCCCACACTTCCCGCACAAATCCTCTGGTTGAATTTCCCACCACTGCAAGGTTGCGGGTGAAGGAAGAACATCAAATGCTGCTCTCGCCATAAAGCTAATCGACCCAGCTGACATCCTAAGCAAATCACCCCAAGGCACATCTTTGATCACACTTTCCTACCTGGTCCACGCACCTTGAACACCCTGCTGCGCTGCTTTGAGCTTTCGCTTAGCCTCTTCCATTTCCCTAATATTCTGCACTACTAGATTACGCCTTCCTGCCCGATTCTGTTTGCTAAAACAGCGCATCGGAGTCCCAAAGGCAACTCCCTGCCTCCCGGTCTGGACAGCACATCTCACCTCTTTCCACTAGGCAATATATCACTTAACAATAACGCAGTGGAAGAACCTCGAAATCTTGCCGGTATGCCGTGCTGAGCAATGCTAAGAATGACGTAACCTCATCCTGATGCATTGCGTCGTTGGCTGGCCGTTCTCAACTTCCGTAATGCTACCTATCAAACGTCGACGGTTTTGAGTTTGAATCAACCTTGGTTTCCGATATCTGCATATTAACTGTCGAGTTAGCTGAAGTCTGAAAATTCTCTGAAGAATGGATCTTGCTTTTTAATCTGAAACTAGCTAAGAGGTCACAGTCTATGTACTCAACCTCGAACGTTTATGTAGCTGGTGTGCTTGTGTTGTTTCAAATAAAAGATTTGCGTTCCTAGCACATTTGTTCCACATTCTCCTTATTGGTTACTATCTGTCAGCTATGTGTTCGTGATTTCAATATTTTTAGGACGTTTGTTTTTCTACCTTGTTCATTTTACTTTTTAATAAGTTACTTATTTTATTATTTTGTTAGCAACTGACAACAATAAGGCTTGTTCGTCACTGCAAGAATAAGCTGTGCCTAATTAGTAATTCCCTTCACTAATTTATTTCTTTCACTTCCGCCACTTTATCTCCTTTACTAATTTATTATTGCTTCAATCTTTTATGAAGCCTGTGTTGAAACTATGAACTTTGTATAGGATTGTGAGTGACTAGTCGAAGTAAATTCTTTTGTTGTTTTTGTTATTGTTGTTGTTTTTGCTGTTGTTGTTGTATTGCATGTTGCTTGCCTGGAAGTTTCCATCAAGGTGAGCGTTTTCATGCAGGTTCATGCAGCCAGCAGTATGTATTTACCTCGACTGAAGCTTTTAATGCTAGTTATGGACTGTTTCCTGCAGAGCTTGACTTCGTGATTTCTGTCTTTTGTATGCTCTCCAATTTTGTGTGACATTTATGCTGATCCAGATGTTTTCTAAAGTTGCTAAGTTTGGAGAATAGAGTCTCAATTTTCAGAAAAAGCAAATTCTTGCTTTGCATGGCACTTCACAGTATTAAACCTCTTATTATTCTGAAGGTTGAGTTACTGTGTTAAAAAAATTTCCAGTCACATTATTGTTTTGTATGGCCTGATGGAACATGAATGACTCAACCTTACATAAAAACAAAGTTCTGTTTCATGGTAAAATGTCTCACTTGTCAGCAACTCTTTGCCTTGACTGGTGAATATGATGGAGATATTTTTTAATTGAGTGATTAATTATAGAATGCCATTCTACACCCCATGCCTAGAACAGTGGTGCTCTCACTCTTGAGGATGAGGGTAGTGTCTATCTCTGTGTCTCTATCTTTATACTTCAGATTATCAGATATTTCGGAGCGTTTCTGATTGGGGTTGCAAAGAATGTCTGGTGGTAGGTATCTCTAGTTCATTTTGCAGTCCTTTCAGGAAGTTGTTTAATAAGTATTTTTCTATTGTTATGTTGCGTAGTGGTATTTGCTTTATGGCTGAATCTGTGAAATTTTCAGAAATCGCTAGCAATCAAACCGGGGATTTATTCACATGCAGAGTTGTTATTATGCTGACAGGAATCGGAAGCATGGCCTTGGAAAATGTGGTCAGGAAGAAGCCTGGTACTAGGGTCGAACACCCTGTTGTTTGTAAGCGTCTTTTTTAGCTTAACAAAATTCTGATTGAAATTTTTTGCAGCTTACCCACCTGATAAGTCTGGGGCTTACCCAACTCAACCTCAACCGATGAATCCCTATCCACCATCTGCAGGTGGATATCCTATGCAGCCAGGCGGGTACAGTGCATATCCTCCACAGCAACATGGATACCCTCCTTATTCATATCCTTCATCAACTGGTGGTGCGCCAATGAGCGGTTATCCTCCTGAAATGTGTGGACCTCCACCACCTTACTCTGCTCCACAGGTGGGTGAATTGCTGCAAAACTGCCGTACAGATGTGTGCATGTTAGCTAAATCTGTATAATGTAATCATTTTCTTGGCATTTAGTTAAGCCTTTTAAGTTTTTGAAGTTACAATGATGGCTCTTTTACGAGCACCAGCTTTTGTTGCTGCTTTGCATCAGCTCTAATATACAGATGTTTCACTTGCTCTCTGATTTTAAATGAGCTTATTCTGTAGTTTTGTATGTAGCTACTTGTATTTGAAGTTTTTCCATTGTAAAGTGATTATGATTATCAGATTTTTCAAAGGCACAGTGCAGTTGTTGTGTGGGTCTCTAAGGTGTTGTACTGAATTTGTTACTGTTGAAAAATCATGAAGACGCAGGGTTATAGTGAGTAAGATTTTAGGTTTTAAGTCAGGCTGTTACCAAAAATCACTTTCATTATTTGATATGTAATATGTCCATGTACCCAAATGTTGTATGTCAAATTAGGTGCTGGGCAACTATTGCTAGTGAGAAATCTGACTGAAGGTGGCACACAGTATTAGCTGCTGTTGTTCGTCTTGCATGTGTGACATGGCATTTCATGATTGGCTGTTGCAACTTTAGTTGTCCTGACAATCATTCATTTTTTCCCCCTAGCTTCACCCAGAAAAAGCCCGGCTAGTTTTGAGGTACAAGAAAAAGGGTTTTCAATGATTTGAAAGTTTTTTAATGGATGAACTATTCATACATATAAAAAAAAATTAGTTTAGTTTCGTAATATAGAGAAATAAAAATTTTTCTCATAATGAACTCTTCTTGCATCCAGAGAACTGCAAGTGCTATGGTCCTGCCTGCTTGCCTGCTCCCCAGAGTATTGTCTCTTGTTACATGAGATTCCATCTGAGAGTCTGTGTGTGCAACTTTTGCTCTTAGAGCTACATGCTGCAAACTCTCAAGTAAATGCACGAAGAGAAGCGAAGAGCAAATGTCTGTTCCGATGGTTTCGTCTGGTTCAGTTCTTGTTGTCCTAACAATATCATTTAGCAGAGCTTAAGGGATCTTTCTTTGTATTTTGTGAATTTTTATGTCGTGGGATATGCAATCCTGGGATGAGCAATTAGAAACTAAAGAATACCTAGTATTAAAAAAGTTTTACATAAGCGGGTCTTGCTTCTAGTTTTTTACACTTGGAGACCAATCATTTCTAGAGGTCCAGCAGTAACCTCTATCGGATGTGACCGTAAAATGTAGTTTTAACTTTCATCAGAAAGAATACGCTTTTCACTTTGCAGGGCATGTTTGTTGAGGATGACAACATCTATTGTCATTCTCAACTAAGTTGGAGTCGCAAGCGATCGTTATAAAAGCAGGCGTGAAGACTCCAAATAATAATAAATAGGCACGTTTGTTAAAAGAAAGTCTAGATCAAAACGTTTAACACTACAGATGCAAAGGCAGGTATAGACGATAAATAATTAAATGACGCTTCAACAAACGCTTAGACACCTGTTGTACGCTGATCCGTGACAAGGACAACAAGGGGAAACGAGAAGAATAGCTATACAGAAAGACTAACAGGATAAGTGACGAATTTGTGAATTGAAATTAGGTTTATGCCACTGGATGTACATCGCTTCCTTCAGCTTTCTTTGGAAATCTGTGACAGCATGATCTAAAACAGAAAAAGAATCGGCCGAACAAGGCTGTTTACAGTTACTATCCTTAAGGTGCTTCCAAACGTGTGACGCCCGATCTTTTCCTAAATGGTCTTCCATTCTGGTATTGAAATGTCTGGAGGTTTCTCCAATATCATCTCAATGCGCCAAGCAAATCGGCAGACCCTGATCCTGGAATGCCGATTATTCTTCATCAGGCATCCATTTTTTGCCCTTACATAATTACTTGAGCCCCTGAAATTTATTATTTTGAAACGAAAAGTTAAAACTTTAAACAAGGTCTTGTAGAATGCCCTAGCTTGCCTAGGAATTATGGTCTTAGCAGTAACGTCAGCGAAATGGTTAGTTTGAAATCGTGCTATGAATTATTTCAGGTCTAAATGTATCCAAGAAATAAGGAAAGAGAGTAAGTCATATTAAGAATATCGTTCCTTGTTTTTGTGTTTCACTCTTGTTGGGTTCTTTTCATGTTTTAGGTGTCTGGGATGGGAATGGTTGGGTATCCTGCACAGCCTGGGATGTACGGCAACATGGCGCAGGGAGTCTTTGATCCATCTGCTCGCTTTGGAGCTGGGGCTTCGTTTAATGTTCCGGTATGTAGCTTTAATGATGTATGTGTGATGGTATGTCGATTGAGGTATCATAGTAATTTGTAGGGTTTATGATGGCATTGCACCTAGCCGAGCGCTCGCCGTTCAGGGCTGAGTTTCCAGTGATGGAGTTTTTCGCAAGGATCGGTTAATAAGTGGATGAGTCCGCTACGGTGCTTAGCTGCCGGTTGTGCATCTGGTTTGCGGTGGCTCGTCTAACAACGCGGGCAGAACATGTGTTTTTTTTCCTGATTCATGTGAGCCTGCATAAGCTGTAAGTAAGTGTGTATGAGCCAAGACCTAGCACTGGAAACGACTTCGATGATTACAGTACTTTGCGCCGAATAGAATGTCCCTTGAGGGCGCTTAGAGGAGCAGAGGTAAGCCTAGAAGCAAGAAAGAAAAAGCGCAAGAAGTTGTTTTCGGTTATGGTCATGAGACATCGGGGGGGGGGGGGGGCCCGAATTGAGAGCGATGGTTAAAGCCGAATGTCTCACAGTGCGACAAGCGTGGCTCAAGGTGCACTGTGAGAAGATCAAGAGGTGCAGCAGCACAGACACCAACTGTTCATCTGAAATCGAAGATGCTGTTGGTCATAGGTCGTCTTAATCATCTGACGTTTCCAATGACGCAATAGTAATTGTAGTAAAAGAAAGGAGTTGCAGCCGTTGACTTTGAATGTTTCAGAGGATGTAAAACAATATCGTCGCATCGACGATCAGTTAGCGGATGTGCGAGTTTCTAATTGTGAACGCTCTTACGGTTCCTAGCAAATTTTATACTAAACCATTCATGGGCGCCGAATTTTCGAAGCGCCTATTTTCTTCAGCAGGTTGTTAAATTATACTATGTTCACTAAAAAGCCGTTTTCCGTTTTCAGCCCTGCGGGGTTTGGTAGCTTGACCAAACAAGTAATATTTTTCTCGTGTTTAGGCAAGGTATTGTAGTAAGCGAGTCCACGAACTCATGGCATTTTGCTGTTAGTGGCCTAGTTTCCTTAAGCATTTGCGATACGAGATTATCGAATTTCCTTTCAATGATCATGATCAATTTCAATGATTCAATGTTCCGATCAGATTGTTTGAAGCCATCCACTAGTCACGTTATTCAGTCTCTTTTCGTGGCTAGGGCCATTAAACATGCTTGTCTGGAACATGAGCGATCTAGAATCCATGTATCACGTAAAATTTTAGATCACAAAAAATTGCGAAGTTACGGTTGCCCCGAGCCGCTCTGAAAGAGCTAGGTTTGCTGCACCGTGCGTTTGCGTTTCTTCTGGGTCATGCGTTTCTTTTTGCTCAATCGTCGTCTTCACGTTTGATAGGTAGTGCTGTGAAGGTTTAGAGATGAAGTCTAGTGACCGCGGTTGCTTGAGGTCTTTATGACGCTGATGTCTCTCCGCGGCTCAGCTACGCTTGGGATTCTGCAGTTTATTGTACGCATGTAGCATTTACAAGTATACCTGGGTAGTTACTTTTATGCTAGCTCGCTGAAACCGTCGTCACGAATAAGGAAGGGTTTTCCCATGGCCGGGTGGATGTAACGACCCTCCTGGTCGTTACGTTAACTAACCCTAAGGGTGAGGCTAGAAGAGTGACAAGCTGTTGATTTGATTCCATGCCAGTTTTGAGGGGACATTCTTGTAGACATGTGTTGCCTGCTAGAGAGCTGGCGGAGGGACAGTCGGAATCGCTGATGCAGTAGAGTCGCCTCAGTTTGGAGGTGAATATCTTCGCTAGTTGGAAAAGCGTTTTTCAGATAAAAGAAGTTTGCTCTTGTTTCCCTGCTGCGAATAGTTGTTGCGATCGAGACGGATACGTTCTGGCTTATCGTGGTAAAGAGCCTCTGGATGAGCTGCGCTTTCTTCGACTTTCTTTCCCGCAAGTCAATTACGCAAAAGAATCCCTGGCACAGCTTGTATTATATTCAGCGAAATATTTCTCACGTATTCCTCGTAATTAATCCCTTTATGTGATACTTCATGAGTTTGCGCCATAAGCTGGCCATAGTTGCAGTTGAATCTCTGTTGTTATTGAATGTTCTTTACTCATGTCGTAGTAGCTTTAGCGGCATATGTTTCCTGGACTATCGCATGCACTATTCTTATAAAATTTGCAGGCTTTCGAAGTGGGCGCCTAGCCGCATAAAGTTTAGAACAGCTTCCTTTCGAAATTTTAATTAAAGAGCGCTATCTTGAGTTTCGGCTTAGTGAGGATGAAAAGAGCGATACCATGGCTACCCCCCCCCCACACACACACACACACAAGAGGTTTCCAAAATCAATATAGCACTTATGCAGTTGCGATTGGCCGATGCTCTGGGGTTGGCGTTCTAGGGATGGGCTGAAGTAGATTTAGGAGGGCCTACGTTAATTTTAGTTGGTATGTTTAAAAGCGTTGATGCCTATCGGTGGACTTAGAAGACGTAAAAACCTCGAATCCCCTCCTCCCCATTTCCCTGTTTCCGCCAATGAGCCTCGGTTTATAGCTGTAGCCGCCCATGCCTTAATCGACAGTAAAGATGGGAGGTTCTGACTATAACTACGTCGAGTCTATGGAAATCTAGACAACAAGACTGGTACTTTGATTGGTAAGAAGAGCTGCCTTGTGCTAAAAAGGGCAGTTATTGCAAAGGTACACAAAGAGTGCTTTTATCAAGCTTAATTCTTAGATTAGTTCACGCACGTCCAAATTTTCAAGCTATCCCGTAAGAGTGACCATCGGTTTCTCGATTCCTTGGCGTTAATTTCAAATGTAGTCTAATTTCTCTGGCGCCAATGTGACAATAATATATTATGATCTAATATGATGCAATGTACCATAATCTAATCTAATCTAATGTATTATAATAGAATATATTAGATGGTGTAATATAGTATAATGTAATGTAAGATTATGTAATATAATATAACATAATATGATATAATATATGATGTAATATAATATAATATAATATAATATAATATAATATAATATAATATAAATTAATATAATATAATATATTATAATATAATATAATATAATATAATATAAGATAATATAATATAATAGATATAATATAATGTAATGCAATATAATATAGTATAATGTAATATAATAAAAGGTCGTGTAATGTCTTATTATATAATGTAATATATATATATATATATATATATATATATATATATATATATATTATTGTAATGTAATATATATATATATATAATATATTATTTATATATGTTTTTCGTTCAAATTCTGCTCCTGTGCCACTTAGGGCACCTATAATTTATCTGTCTGGTCGTAGAAAGTTGATGTCGATGATAAGCAGGCTGGTTGTGTTTGCTTTTCAATATTTTAAAAAGCGTTTCTGTTAGTTTGGCCTGTCGCCTGTCTCTGGAAATGTAAAAGTTGAGAAAGCGTCTCTAAATAAGCGAACGAGGCGTCATTTAATGTCTGCTTTGCCTACGAATACGTTTCGCTTTCCTAATACCAAATATATGACTCTGGTCCACCCTCATTTAATTACACGATATGAGATCATGATATTGGTGATATGATATGATATGATTTGATATTATATGTGATGTGATATGATATGATATAATATTATATGATATGATATGATGATGCAATGCGATGTGATGCCATATGATGTTGAATTATATGAGATGATAGGATATGACATGATGCGATATGACATACGATATTAGATGATATGATATGATATGATATGATATGATATGATAGGATATGACATGATGCGATATGGCAGATGATATGATATGATATGATATGAAATGATGAAATGATGTGAAATGATGTGATATAAAAGTTTGATGTGGCAAAGTAATATATATGAGAGAGTATGATTCTGTTAAAACCTTGCATAACATATTGTATTATGTAGTAAGTAGTATAAATTTGGTGGTATTTAGACGTTGATATTGTTAATTCGGTTAATTATGGTGGCATTGTGCCCGCTTCTTCAAGTTCCCGTATGCAGGAAGGCCACTTCTTACGTGGGTTTGTATTTTGCAGCCTCCGCCTCCCGGTGTTGCGCCGAATGCTGCACAACTTGCCGCCTCCTCGGGACAACCGGTCACGATGGTTCAGCAGCAGCAAGGCTTCATATCTGGTGCGGATAGTGGCGGTTACGTGATCTGGTGAACCAAAGGCAACCGGAACTGGCGAGGATTTGTTTCTGCTTGGACTCACGTAGCAGCAAAGGTTTTATTTAGCTGTTGGCCATTACGAGTCTTCCAATGTAGTTTAGCTGCGCGAGCTGTGCTAGCTTGTGTTTCGCAGTCCAGTTGATTCCGCTAGGAATCCGACAGGGACGCCGTATTTGAATTAATCTTTGTATATTTTTGTTGGTCTGCAAGGTTTTTATTTGGTTCGGTGGGTGCTTCGTCGTTTGCAGTGGCGCGAGTAGTTTGTGTGTGAGTGTGGGTGTGTTTGTGTGTGTGTGTGTGTGTGTGTGTGTGTGTGTGTGTGTGTGTGTGTGTGTGTGTGTGTGTGTGTGTG
>QQSS02190229.1:0-13212 GCA_003687565.2 Craspedacusta sowerbii | reverse complement strand
TTGTCAGATTCGTCTCCTGATCGAAACTTCTGCAAGGTTCCCGTTGAATGTCTGGACTGGTCGTACAGGAAGCATCGAATTGTAGAGCAGATCCTCTCCCTCACTCCTGACCTTGTCTGTTTGCAAGAAGTTGAGCTTGGCCACTACGAAGGAACGTTGGAGCCAGCGTTAAAGCAGGCGGGATTGTCGGGGGTTTTCAACCCAAAGCTTTCCTCTCCGTGTCTTCTCAATCCGCGAAATTCAGGTCCGGACGGACAAGCGATATTTTACAGGACCTCGCGCTTTCAGTTACGGAAATCCGTTTTGAGCGACCTGAAAAACGAGTTTGGCGAGAGCAGCTCTCCCTTCGTCTGCTTGTGCCTGGTGGAGGTGCCGTCTGGCCAGGAATTGATATGCTGCTGTCTTCACTTGAAAGCGAAGCGCGGCTTTGAGCAGCGTCGCCTTGCTGAAGTACGCGACGCTCTTGCTGTGCTCAAGGAACATGCTCTGGAAAGCAGCGCTGTCGTAGTCTGTGGAGATTTCAATGGTGAGCCTGGTGAGCCGTGCTATGTAGCTGTTGAAGCTCACGCTAAGCCTAGCTTTGCCAGCGTCTACAAGTGTGTCTTAGGGGAGGAGCCGGAGTACACCACCTGGAAGATTCGCCCCGAGATCGAGGAGAGACGTACGATCGATTACATTTGGTACACTCCCGCGTTCTTGCGTGTCTCTCGCGTTTTGCTGTGTCCCGCAGACGAAGACGTGCCACGTCATCGTTTTCCGTCGTATGACCACCCATCGGATCATGTATGCCTGTGCTGCGACCTGGCTTTTCTCCCTGAGGGCAATACTACCACGTAGACATGCTTTCGTTCACGGCTCTCTCGGTCGAACCAAGGTGCTGTGCGATTTGCTTTGTATTTATTCTAATTTTTTTTTTAATAGCTTGTTTGTGTAGGTTTTATGCATGCAACGATTTTGAAGTATAGCTTGAGCCTAAATTTTTTGACCGATTTTGTGCAACTAGTCGGCATGCGTTGTAAGGACGATAAATGGTAAATAGGATCAATGAACATCACTCTCGCTCACGACAACGTCATCAATATCATCTTTGTCTGCAATCATGTATTTGCCATGCTCCCTTCCTTGCAGAAGCTGTTCGAAGTCATTTTTAAAAACTCATCTTTGGCACGCTTTGCACTTCAAGCCACGCTGTGTTTGCTTGTTGCCTTGGAGAGGTATACTTAGCTGCGTTGTCTGTAGTGCATGTTCGCCGGTATAATAAGAGTTGCCGAAGAACTGACTTGGCAGCCAAAAATTTGTCTTAGGGGACGGAAAACATCATTGTGTCTCCGTGACGAATCAATTGAAGTGGCAACCCGGATTCTTAGCATGCTTTAAAATTTGTTGTTCGGTCAATCTTGTGCTCTAACGGGCTGGTATTCGAAGTTCTTTGACACGCACTTTCGATTTCTAGTGGCCTGTGTTAGGTAGCATTTAAGTGGCAGTAAGTCACGCTAATATGGACACTTTTAGCATAATATGTATCGATACTATGCCATAAGTTGTGCTTTCTCTTATTCCTGCAGCATTTGCGTTGCGAAGCTATGAAAGGTGCAGCCGTTTAAGCGAGCTTATAAATGAAACAAACTGCTTTAGTGCACCCACACTTGCTGGCTTCAGACAAGTGAGGGGAACTTGGAGGTCTCTTGATCAAATGGAGATAACTGGTGGTAGTTTCGAGATCGCACGAGACTGCCTTATCAGCTCCTTAAGCCTCTTCATTTCTACGCGATAGGAAAACGAACGACTGGTGCACGCGCGAACGTAAAGCATGCATGGAGAGGATGCACGCTTAACGAGCCCTCACAATCCTCTTCTTGAGGTTTTGCGTAGCGTGGTTAGCAAAGATGGTGTCGATGCGGGTATGAAAGCAATGAAGGTAACGGTCGGATTGGATGGGTGAACGCCTTGCAAACATTCAACAAGAGCCGCTGTACGGCGTCACAATACTCACGTTTCAAAACTCCGCGTTTCAAACACAATTTTTTTATGCAATTTTGTTTATGAAAACCGTAAATGCTTACGACCTGCTTTCAATGCCTTCTTCAAGCCTCCACTACCACCACCACCACCACCAGCGAAACTGATTTTGCTTCATTCATCACAGAAGAGTGCACAGATGTGGATCTCGGTGCTACACCTAGCATTGCTCGCGGATCCTTCTGTTGGCCACCAACCAGTGTACCTTCCGAATGTTTGTATTCGAATGTTTATCTTTCAAGATTGATGTTTTTTTTTTCTTAGTTGTAGGTACGTTATAACTTACGGTGGCTGCCGGGCGAACCAACATAAAAAATGAAAATAAAAAGCTGTGACGATCGCGTCCCACTGCTCACGTAAGAGCTTATGTTCTCGTGAGTCAGTACACTCGAGGTCTCCAGGGAATCCCCACAAGTCCGGAAATTAATTTCTGCAAGCTTTTTTACCTTGTAGAAGTATTCCCAACCGACGGACTACTTTGTATAACATCAGAATTACCGCCATTGTGTAAAAATTTGTTTATCTTAGAGTCTGACCCAAAGCTAAAGAAATTGCACTTATTATCTAGGTCTGACCCTGACAGGATGTCACAAATAGGATTAGAGTCAAATCCCCTGTGCAGTCCTGTAATATCTTCAGCTTATCCAGGTATGGCAAGGCAGAAGAATGTTTTTATGGGGTCACATTATACGTTCCTTGATGTCTTGACGGACTTTGCACGTAAGGCAAAACGATCAATTGGATCGGTTGCTCAAATCTCTGCTTGGTCGAGCGGTAGCGGGCTCGGAAGCTGCTGGCATATTGTAGTAAAGAGTCATTTTTAATGTTATATGTAGGCACTTGCAATCCGCCTCGCAGAGTATGGGACGTAGAAAGCTTATGTGCGTACGCGGGCCGCTTATTATACTTATTTACCTTGAACGTATCGAAAAATGTTGCTAACATGCCGTTGCACATAACCGAGAGATGAATAAAACGAATAGTAATCGCAGAGAGTTCAACGAGATTTCTTTTAAAATGGTCTGACCGGAGAAGACTCATCCACGCTAAACGGAAACATAAGCCATGCTGTTGTCGGGGCTGTTCTGAAGAGGCTCCATCCACGCCAAACGGAAACATAAGCCATGCTTTTACCGGGGATGCTATGAAGAGGCTTCATCCAGACCAAATGGAAACATAAGCCATGCTTTTTACCGGGATGTTCTCAAGAGGCTCCATCCACATCAAACGGAAACATAAGCCATGCTTTTACTGGGGATGCTCTGAAGAGGCTTCATCCACGCCAAACGGAAACATAAGCCATGCTTTTACTGGGATGTTCTGAAGAGGCTTCATTCACACCAAGCGGAAACATAAGCCATGCTTTTACCGGGATGTTCTGAAGAGGCTTCATTCACACCAAACGGAAACATCAGCCATGCTTTTACCGGGATGTTCTGAAGAGGTTCCATCCACGCCAAATGGAAATACGAGTCACTCTTGCAGACCAACTAGGACAGCCTCCACGCGGCGATCGTTGGGCCTCTCTTTGTGGACACAAACGAGCCCTTTGGCTCCTTGAGAGGCTCAACCAACACCCGAAGACTGGCTTCATTTGCTGTCACAGGCGATCGAGGGACTGCCCATCCCGGAATACTCCTGGCTCCTCACCAACAACTAGTCACAGGGGATGTTCAGCTCGTCCACGCCAGATAGAAATACGAGTCAAGCCTTCACCGCGGATGTTCTGCACAAGTTTTTCTCGCGCATACCGGAAATACGAGTCAAGTTTAAATGGGGATGTCCTTCAGAAGTTTGATCCACGCCAAAGCGAAGTACGAGTCCATCCGGCGTAGGAAAGCAGCGAATAACAGCCCTGACAATGTTTGTACACAAGCAAACAATCAAGCACGAAGAGATTTTGCGTATCCTGCCACACCAACACAGCCTTCTTATGCGAGCAGATGACTGTGCAAAAGCTTGCACACGTTCGGCAAATCGGGGGAAATCATGTCAACTTCATGAACGAAAAATCAACATCGACCATAAGCTTAAGAAAGAACTCACATTACTAGTTTAAAAGAAGAAAACTTTTCTACAGGTCTCCTGTACATATATTCAACAGCTCAGCTGAAACGCTAGTAAATACAAAACAAAATTTATCGGGATGCCGTGGTGGCAAGCAAGCACGATTACGACTAACCATGCTAAGAAAGTCATCCGATAAGATTGGCATTCACCTGAACATGATAGAAGCCCTATTAACAACCGAACGCGAAATAAAAAGCAGGCAGTTCCCTCAGCCACGCAGGCGAAGTAAATGATTTAGGAGGCACAATGACAAGCTTTCGATTAGAAGACGCCGAGCTCACACATCCAGCGAGATCAGGTCAGGAACTGAGAAGGTTCCAACATTATAAAACGTATCCACAATTAAAATGAAAATAACACAGAGTCGGACCACCACAATACGAGACGCGAGAATTCATGAAAATCGCATGGAATTTCGAGCAAAGTAGAATAATCAAATAGCAGCATCTAAGCCAGAAAACGAAAATTACTTGTGCACACGTTTGCAGAACTTGGCACGGTAAACGTTTGGGGGAACCTCTCCGCTTCAGTCAACAACTTTTACAAGATTTGTCTTCGGCATGGCTACTTTGAAGCCGTCTGGCCTCTGCATCCCCGAGGGTCGTCCATTAGATTGGTTGGAGGGTGGGAGAAGTGGAACAGATGAAGCTAGAGATGCCGTTGACGATGTTACAGGATGGCTACTTCTATGCTCTTCGACAGGAATATGCCGCTCAACCATGACGGAGGAAATGGCCGCTGATTGTGAAGTCCCTAAAGCGCGAAAACACCAGACCTTCACGCACTCACACACAACAACAGGGCGCCCGTACCATAAAAGCATTCAAAACAACTCCGAATCCAACTTATATCCCATTAACAGCAGCTGCAAGGACGACAATGATATGTCAGGAATGATAGGTTTCACAAAAAGCATGTTAAATAGAGTTTATTTAACAGACATGTTATAAAGATAGCTTGGGGAATTAAGGGCCGGTTATCCGACTAGATACGTAGCAGGTAGAAAAAGTATATGGACTAGACAGATAGAATACATAGATAGATAGAAAGATAGATAGATAGATAGATAGATAGATAGATAGATAGATAGATAGATAGATAGATAGAAACAGACTCAGACAGATAGATAGACAGAGACACAGACAGATAGACAGATAGACAGAATCAGGGTATAAGTAAAACAAGCCGGCCAGATAAAAGAGGTGCAGAAATATAGAAGAGATACAAAAACAGATAGAAAGAGAGCCAGGGGAGTTAGATATGGGACATGAAGGTCGTCACACAGGCAGCCGAACAGGCGGTTAACTTGTGGCGTTCTCTCTCGTTTCCATAATGCTTAATCTCGTTTACCTGATGCAGGCCTTCTTGCTGAAGCGAGATCTTTTTTCCCTGTTGCTCGAACATGCAGTGTCTTCTTAGTCTGACTCTGACCATGGGCCGAGTTTGGTCTGGCTACTGTCTGACCAGACATGCTTGACGAAGACTTGCTCCCAGTCTGGCCTGTTGACACGAGGGACGGGGCGAACGTCACATGCTTCGCTTGTGATCGCGCATCGTTGCCGATGGACGACCTCTCAACTGGTTGCTCTGCAAACATCAATCACAAACATTAGTCATTCGATATCAGGCTTTCAAAAATGTAGCTTTGCGTTGCGTCAACACAGTTTCTTTTCTCAGGACATTAGCTACAATTATAATACCATGCCATGACTATACTAAAAATTTTAATCGCAATTAAACCTTTTTGCATATAGTCTTCTCTAATTTTTTGGAAATAAGAAGCAATCTATGGAAGTTTCCTAGTGGTCAAAACCAGGTTTATCTGACTGTCTGCAAATCATGGATCTAAATGAAGGAGCCAGAAGGATCGAGCCTTTCGCTATAAATGTAGATCAAGGGGCGAACGGTGAGCGGCATACTCTAACAAGCCACTAGCATGCAAAGTTACGTCAAGTAGCACGGAGGACTGCTAAGTTCGGCTCAAAACCCAGGTCGCTGAAACAGTACAGAGAAGGCAAGTGAAGACAATGGAGGAAAAGGTTGAAACGTGATCGCTGAAACGGCACAGAGAAAGCAAGTGATGACAAGGGAGGAAAAGGTTGAAACGTGGTCGCTGAAACGGCACAGAGAAGGCAAGTGATGACAAGGGAGGAAAAGGTTGAAACGTGGTCGCTGAAACGGCACAGAGAAGGCAAGTGAAGACAACAGCCGAAAAGGTTGACACGTGGTCGCTGAAACGGCACAGAGAAGGCAAGTGATGACAATAGAGGAGAAGATTATTGAGCACGATGCTCACCGGAGCAGTGGAAGTGATCCTCGCCACTCTCCGACTCGTTGGAGCTGATCGGATTGGTGGGGCGCGGCTCATCCAGGTCGCTCCTCCCTTCTCTGAACATCGACATGGCTTCCATGTTCAGGGCGCAGACCCCTCTCATGAAGGCCTTCTTCATGGTCTCCTCGTAGCACTCGCGCTCCCGGTGCATGGCCGCTACTTCAGCCCGGGATGACTCGAGCTCCTTTTGCAGCTGGCGTAAGGAAAAATCACAATGAGTACAGTCCTTATTTATACACGGCAATGTTAGATTTTATACCATATGCAAAGATCAACAGGACATCTATTATATACCAATGGGCTCAGCTAGAAGAACGAAAGGAGCGGAACGGCGTTAAAATAAATAAATAAATAAATAAATAAATAAATAAGGCCAAAAGATAAATCCTCTGTGAAAACGTACAGCTTGTATTCTTTCTTCGTAATCCTCCGTCAGCTTCAAG
The DNA here is from genome assembly GCA_003687565.2 of Craspedacusta sowerbii. Taxonomy (NCBI): domain Eukaryota; kingdom Metazoa; phylum Cnidaria; class Hydrozoa; order Limnomedusae; family Olindiidae; genus Craspedacusta; species Craspedacusta sowerbii. The sequence continues at coordinate 6,348 of QQSS02190229.1, read as the reverse complement.
CAAACTTCCTGAGACTTCACCTGCCAAATATACCAGTCGCAAATCACAGTGAGACATCAAACACTTGCCAACGCACCACTATTCTTTGCTGCAACATCTGAGTGACTATGCAGATGCACAGTATGTGCAGAAATATACATACTCCGATATGCACAAAAAGCTACCGCAAGCACGGCATGTATAACTGGTCTAAAGGACCAAACAGGTTTATCAGGTAGAGAGAGAAAGAGCGAGGGAGAGAGAAAGAGGGAGAGAGTGGCAGAGAGAAAGAGGGAGAGAGAGAAAGAGGGAGAGAGAGACAGAGGGAGAGAGAGAAAGAGGGAGAGAGAGAGAGCGAGAGAGAGAGAGACGGAGAGCAGATTTAACAAGTAAAGCAATAAGTAACCACAAGAAAACTCTAGAAGGGTTACACACATGCTGGAAACCGACGGGGATTTCAATGACAAGCGTCGTGAGCAAACTAGTGAGACCATTATCCGCCACACGCACCTGACAGGCTTTCTCCACGCGCTGCCTCCAGCGGCTTTCCACCACACTCCTCCAACCAGACCACACTTTCCCGCTCAGGTTTCGCTCGTAGTGCTTGAGCGCCAACTTTGAGGCAAACGATTCTCTCCTCTGGTCATTCAGCTGTAATCTCCACAACGTAAATGTCCGAATCTTCTCGGACCTTTCTTGCTACAAAGCAAAGTCCTAAACATATCCAACACGCCTATAATAAAGATTAGCAAATTACTTTAAATGCCAAGCTGCGCGTCACTTTCGATGAACATAAGCAAATCGCTTAGAATATCGACTAACAAATTGCTGATAATGGGAGCAACAATTTGTAACATTGTCGCGTAACGCAATACCTCGACATTGCTTACGATAAAGAACAGCGCATTGATTATGGAGTGAAACATTGCGTGTAATATGAAGTAGAGCACTTCGCAACATATAGAGCACAGCCAGTAACATTTATTTAAAACGTCACATAGCGCATTCCTGAAAACATCGAGTGAATGAAGGGGCGAGAGATTGAAAAGCGTAGCTGCGCAAGGAAACCTTTGTTCCCCAATACGATTTCTTTTTTGTTTCCTCAACATCTTGACCACCCTTCCTGCCTACCCTATGAAAAATCGCACTCCAAGAAAAATTTGCACACGACTATCTAGATTTTGACCTAGAAAGTCAAGCAAAAGCCCTTAAAAGAAAAAAATTCATCAGGTACTGGTAAGCATGATACAAATAAGAGAGACACAAAATCAGAAAAAAATAAATAACTGCAGCAGCAGCTCATAGATTCCCTTGGTCATCAGCGAGATCCGTTCCATTTAGTTTACCTTGCTAGTTATAGTTCCTCCAGTCTACAAGGCAGTATCAACGCACCCCCCTCCCCCCGAACAGTTAGGAAGAGCCCATGCCAAACTGTAGCATGCTGTAAATCCATACAAAAAAAATACTGCAATAAACAAAACAAACTTACCACAGAGTGAAAGCAGAGACAGAGAAAGCAAAGGGGAATGTCACAGTTGCGTGGTCGGATCGACCCTGATTAAAGAAAGCTGATTCGCACCTAAACAACCAAACGACGACTAAAGACCGTACAGATATCAAAGCGCGGAACACTGGTGCTGACCTGCTTACTGAGAGCGGCAGTTAGATTGTTGATGACGACGTCCTTCTGAGCGACATTCTGCTCAAACGAATACAGCAGCTCTTTTAAGCTCTCCACCTCATGATGCTGGCGAAGCAACTCCGCAGCATGCCTACAAGAAAGGACAAACAATCTCGCATGCCCTTAGAAAACGACAAAGCTGGCTAGAATTTACCGTAGCCTTATTAATGCAAACCAATCACCACAAGATCGAACAATTTTTTTGTCTTGTTTAACCAGACAAACAAGCATATACCGTCAGAAATCCGAAACAGAAGGTCTGCTTGCGTCACCATTGGTTCGAGTGGATCGTGGAAAACGACACATTTGTAAACTACAATTCATCCCATATGCAAAAGGCTACCACGAAAATTGCTTAAGCACAAGCTTAAGCTGCCTAGATTGAGTTGAACAATATACAGTATAGTTGAGCAATATACAATATAAACAATAATAACACTGCGACAAACAGAATCTGTGATGCGACATGAAACAGAAAAGGCAATCACATACTTCTGCTTTACTTCATCGACTTCATCCCGCTGGTGCTGAAGTTGGCGCATCTTTATATCTGCAAACTCCCCCTTCAAAATCAATTATAAATACTTCAAATTAACTAGCAAAACATTAAAAGTACAAAAACTTTAAAAATGAAACTCAGAATATCAACTTAGGCATACTGCAAGAAAATGGCTTTTCTAGAAACCTTATTACATCACATCCTTAACTTAAAGCTTTCTATAAAACGCACATCTAAGGATTGACTGAATTCAACATCTTTTTCCAAAATTATCACCACCTTAAGCAAAATAATATTAACTGAAGTCATTTTAACACAGTCATCGTGCACACTTTGCACAGGAGGAACGAAAATAAACCGAAGATTCCACCATTAGTTTAACTTACTTTACCGCAGGCACTTTTGGGGAGCTTTCTGGCCATATTCAGAAACTGTGTAACACCATAACAAGTCTACAACATTCAGAGGTGTGGCTAAATATACCAGAAATATAAGAAAAAAAAAATACAAACCAAGATATTTCGTTTTAGTTGCAAGAGCCAGTCATCCATGAGCGAGTCCATTCTTAGAATGTCTTTATCTATAGCTGGGGAGCCATTAACAGTACTTGGTGAAGACGATGCAGATGCATCACCAGCATCAGATCTTGCATCTGAATCAGGGGTCTTTGAAGGCGTTGTTGAAAACTCTAAATCAAGCCAAGATTGAGAGCACTCAAAAACGTAAGCTGCAATGCCAAAATAAACCATTGAAAGGTATAGTTCCACTGATAAGAACACCAAAATTAATCTCACTCCATCATTACAGATTTTGCTTGCCTAAAACATTAACTGATAATTTCTGCACCATTTAATTATAAGCCAACCTTATTCTCACATGCAAAATACCAATAGCATTTTTAGATAGTATTTATGTTTAGCATTGAAACATTTTACTCATTCTTGGAAATAAGTCTGATTATATAGACGTTGTACAATTATTTCAGTACAAACAGATTATTTGTTTTGTTCTCCAATGAAGTGCACTTACATTGGTGTGTTGAATTCCACGATTAAGGTCATACCGTAATCAATATGGGTCACTAATTCAATTACTGTAAATTATTTGTGCCCTTCGGCAAACAGATTTAAAAAAAAAATAATAATAATAATAATAAGATTGAGGCAAAATGTTCATACCTAGTAATGTATCAAGTGCATGTGAAGACGAAGGTTTCATGGCACGAGGCTTGAATGCTGCAGGAAGCGTTGAAGCATCAACGGAACCATGCTCACTCGTGCTTTTAGTTGAATACTTAAAAGTTGTGGCTTGTACTGTAGGTCTATTAGCAGTCAACTTCTTCTCACTTACACCAATGGCAGTAATAGGCTTGGGCCCATCTCTGCATGCACGGTCTCCTGAAGTAGCGATCAAAGTTGCTGATAATTCAACATTGGAAACATGCTTTTCTTGAGGAACAGGATCATCATAGACATCTGGACTAAGCTTTAATTTTGGAGCAACAATAGCATATTTTAACATCTCCTCATACTCATTTAGAAAGCCAGATGAAACAGAACTGCCTTTGGATGTGTCTCCAAAGTCCGGAGCAGATGAATCTCCATCTGTTAAGGAGCTCATATTCTACAACTGTTGCAGGAAAGTGAGCAAGTAAACCAAACAGTTTTTGAAAGCAAGACTTCGAACATGGCTTGGCGTGGGGAAGCCAGCTACCAACTCCTTAACCACTCTCACGTTATAAGTTTTCTCCACACCCAGGGGTAGACGATGAGCTGATAACATTGCAAAACGATTCAAGTGCACGGGCTCAAAGAAATTCAATTATAAAAACAACAACAAATAGCATAGGAAGTAAAAAGAGGATAAACATTATAAAGCTAGTATCAAGATAACAATATAAATCAAGAAATCCACACCATATCCGCGTACTCATTCTTCAGGTTCATCATCTTATGAGTCAGAGTTCCAAAACATAAGTAATCTCTTCTGCAATTTTATTAACATAAATAATGCACAGGCTGACCCTTGTTAAACCAATAAATCTTAAAGATAAAGTTTGGGTGGATTAGAAACTTGCACGTATCAATAGATTTCTTTTTAAACAGTCATACTCTTGCTGTTCGAAGGCTACGATTAACGTACAACATCTAACGGAAAACCATGTTTGGATTTTCCGCCAAATCGTATTAGCCAGACTGCGCAACAAGAATTGCCGGCAGCCGAAGACTGATCTTAGCTTCGGATTTCTCATAGCCATCGATCTTACATGATTTTGTTGTTCGATAAAAAAACTTGTATTCCATTGCAGATGGGGTTTAGGAATTGTAGATAGAGTATGGTAAAGCTAATTAATTAATGGCGTATTAAGTTAATTGATATTCTTTAATATACATATTCCTTCTTGAGCAGGATTTCTAAATATTGTTTAATAGAGATATTAACTTGACATTTTACTGCTTATGTTTTTGTATTGAATGTAATGAAATTTTTATGAAGTTTTGATTACTACTAATGTGCCCATCAACTATTCTCTTTCCACAATGGCACCGAAAATGATTTTTGTGCTGAGTTTTAGGCAGTTTAGGAATATCGAAGTTTCTTATCCCTATCTGGCGTGAAGCAAAAATTTGCTTTGTCGGTCTAAATTCTAACGGCCATTCTTAAGTTGGTACTTGTTCTATTTTTTAAAAGGTAGTAAGAAGCTTTTTTTAAAATGTGAAGTGGATGGGAAAAAAGGTTTTTGTCACAGTTGGGACGACCAAATTTGACAAGCTGGTTGAAACTATTTCAAGTTCTGAGCTGGTACTGGTATGTGGTGTCCTGATGTTTCAGAAAATTACATGCAAGGTTGTTTTACGTATGTTCTGTTGTTATGTTATGTTATGTTATGTTAAAGTATAGTTCTTTGTAATAAAGCAAAGGGTTGTAGATGTGTATTTAATATTCGTAAATTTGGATTTTAAATAAGCCTTTCATGGTTTCGAGTTTTTCCTTTCAGCTACTGTATGGTGCCTCTAATTGAGGCTTGACCTTTTATGTTTTCAGACTTTATCCAAGCTGGGATATGAAGCTGTAGCAGTTCAGTTAGGGCAAGGATCTAGGAAAGTCAGATGTGGGATATTGCATGGTTTGCAATTTGATGTTTATGATTTTAAGGACTCAATTAAGGACGACATTATAAGTGCTGACCTTGTTATCAGTCATGCAGGTTTGCTTTTGTTACACGGAGGTTTTTCTTGTCTGCAAATTGATGTTTCAAGTCAGTGCTAATATTGTCTAAAGTTTAAGCTTGTTGGTTTCTCACCGACTAAAATACAGAAACTTGATTTGGCTTGACAGATAACCTTGATTGATATGCAAAAGTTAGTATGCTGGTTTTTCAGTATACATCTTGCAAATGCTTGTTGCAAAATGTGACCTCTCAAGACCCACTTATTATCCACAAAAATGTTTTAGTTGCACAAGGGGCATTGATCATTCTTATGGGCATGATCATTCATTTCATTAGTGTGAACGAAGGTAAAGTTTCAGATGATGTGGAAGTTGCTCTCAATGCTTATTTTTATATGGTGTGGTTGTATAAATTATGTGTATGTGGTGTATGGGTGCTTCATATGCATTCAGCCAGAAAAGGTTTTGTTATCATTTAGGAGCAGGGAGTGTTCTGGAGACACTGGGTTGTGGAACGCCTCTCATCGTTGTAGTCAATGAAGATTTAATGGGCAATCATCAGATTGAGTTGGCGAAGAAAATGGCGGAGGAAGGCTATTTGTTTTATTGCACCTGTAGGTAGGTTGACTAGCCAACATATATATGTGTGTTAGTATTTCAAGGTTCCTTGGCAAATTGCCTGGTACAATCTCGTGTGTTTGTGGTAATTCAGTTGTTGCTTGCTAATCTTGGTTTGCTTTAGGTCTGTCAGTAACTTCTAATCTATTGATCTGTCTGTTGTTGCACCTTCGTATCTGTCTTTCTATCTATTTGTCTGTCTATCTGTCAGTCAGTTTGTCTGCCAGTCTGTCTGTATATCTCTCTATCTGTCTGTCTGACTGTCTGATTGTCTGTTGGTCTCTGCCTGACTGTTTGTCTGTGAGTCTGTCGGTATCTATCAGGTATGTATGAATGTATGTATGTATGTATGTATGTATGTATGTATGTATGTATGTATGTATGTATGTATGTATGTATG
>QQSS02190218.1:0-13213 GCA_003687565.2 Craspedacusta sowerbii | reverse complement strand
TATATATATATATATATATATATACTACAATAGATTCATGAAGCGACTTGTCAAAGTCAGTCCAGTTGAAAGCTTTAAGGTAGGAAGTCATAGTTCATGCAATCGAGTAGTCTCCCTAGTCCGTATCTCACGCATCTTAGTCGGGACCAAAAAGAGCAAGTATGCAGGTGTATAATCAAAATAATTTTCCTATATAAGAGAACAGTCTTGTTCAACAATGTCTTTCGCCCCGCGTTTTCCATCATAAGTCTTTATAAAGCTGGAGTACCTACCTAGGTACCAGATAAAGCTAAGGCGGCTTGGTATCGAGTGAATTCTAATTTATCAAGTGATGAAGTTCCGAATGGAGAGCGAAAGGCGTCATCCCCGAGTCAAGGAAGGTTCTTATACACGACTTACAAACAGATAGTTATACGTCTATCTGTAAGGACGTTATTTCGAAAGCAACGCAGTTTGCTTTAGTGATTTACTTGCTAATGCAACAAGTAAAGGATAAATCTTGATCTGGTAGTAGATCTAGATGCTTAACCTTCTCCACCTGCTGCACTATTGTGTTCCGAAACAGTAGTGGAGGATTACAACCGCGTAGCTTTCTTGTCGAGAAAATTACCTCTACAGCTTGCTTTTATGGATCGGGATTATAACCATTTTCCGTTGGCAAAGCCATGCTTCAATCAAGGATAGATCAGGCATAAATCACACGAGGTTTGAGTGTTATGCAAAAGGGAAAACAGAGAGACATCATCAGCAAAAAAGTGCTCATCACTCCTAAAGTCTGCGATAAAATCATCTATATATATTCAGAAAAGTATAGGCTCAAATACCAAACCTTGGCGAACGCCGGAGAGCGGCTTCCAGAAAGACCTGACACGATTTAGAATAACTCTCTTGAATCTTCCAGAGAGATCAGGAGTTTTTATATTTTAGGTCAGACAAAGGGTGCCATTAGGCAGACGTATGAGCCCCCTAGTCCAAGGTTTCTCAACCATTTACTCCCATGCGGCCCAACTTTTCCAGATTACAGCAGCTCGCGGCCCAATATCGCGTTTACTAGCATTCTTCTAATTTATTATGTGATAAATTATACGTCAAGATCACCTTGGAACTTGTTTTTACTGAAAAATGTGGCTGTTATAAGGGTATACTTCATGTGATAAAAATCACCAAATAAAGAGGATAATTATGAATCGATTAACACTCAAAGCAAAGAAAATCGCAAAACTAATCTTAAACAACAATGACGCATGAAAGCTTTGATCAAATAAAATGAAAACAGTGCAGAAGGAATACCAGTTTTTTTGACGCAGATATCAACAGAAATTTTACTGACTCAACTGTCCTTTGTTTAAGTCCGCAACAAAACCTTTCTTAAAATACTTTTAAAAATAAAAAAATAAACAGTCCTTCTTTACTAGTGAGCCGCTTGAACCTGCTTCCTAGACATGATCTGACCCAGCTGTGGTGGAATAGGTGAATAACTCAGTCTCAGAATGGCCTCAAGTGTTGTTCTAAGGCTACTTCTAACTTTTGTCTTGGTTGAGGCTGCAATTAAAAAGGCTGATTCCCACAGGTATTTACTTGCAAACCCAAGTAGCTGCTTTACGGTCCTAAGAGCAAGAGATGGGAACTCCTTTGAGACATGAATCCAGAACGTGACCAAGTCTAGTTTGTCTCACTGTATCTTCTAAGTGCTGATATTGAGACACCCAGAAGCTGGGATTCTAGGTCTGACGGCAGAGAAACATCATTTTCAGAGGGGTCTACAGAAAATGGATCCACTATGTGCACGTTCTTCTGGGATCGTTAGGGAAGTACTCCTCATTCTCCTCGACCCAACAACTCTCACTCGCGGCCCTATGATTGAGAAACCCTGCCCTGCTTCATTAAAGCTTGGTTGTGACATCTCCTCTTGAAAAACCAGGGGAAAATAGGAGAAAATTCTCATGACAGGCAGGTCATGAAAAGGACATGTTTGAGCAGCAAACATGTTTACGTGGAAATTGCGTTTCGTGTCAAGTTTTTTTGCATGAGATTATCGCTTTCGTGTGGTGTGTGCACCAGATATATACACTTATTTTATAACTTCTGATTCATATCTACAATCTTGCATTTCTATTGAGTGTACTGAGTAGTTTATTGAAATATTTGGTGTCGAATGGTATATTTTGGCAATAAATTTTAGTAATTATTTATATTTTGATTGACGTATGGTGTTACCTCCACTGGCAAACCTTATAAAGTCGCTGCATACATCTTTTTCGGACAAATTTACTCATTTGGTAATTGTCGATATCCTTTACGCATCGTGCATCTCTATTGAGTGCCTAATGTGATTGATTTGATGATTAATTTTGGTGATTTTTTTGTCATCTGTTTTTCGATGATTTGATGATTAATTTTTGTGATTTTTTTGTCATCTGTTTTTCGATAGAATTATCGTAAGATATTTCTTTAGTTTTGGGAATCACGGTCTCACTTTGTAGATGCTTTGCAATCTTGTACACGACAGTTTCCTTCGCATTCACTCCGAATTGTGTAGACTGAACTGCGCACTAAACGTTGAAAGGTTGATCATGTTTTATTCAACGACGCTTGTTTTATCCCTGCATCCCCACTGTGCTTCAAATTCCAACATCCATTTCGAAACAGAGCCAAGATTCAGACTGATGATAAAATTAGCATGGGTCGCTACCTAGATAGACTATAACCTCACTAGCTGTACCTTAAACGAGAGAGTCTCTCATTGTGTGTGTAAAATGTAAACGCGAACTCAGATTTTGGTGGCATTCTCAATCAGATTAGCTCTGAGGCCATAGAGAATGCCTCCGCCTTCAGAAAATGCACTTAATCTTGTTGTTGTTGTTGTTTTTGTTGTTGTTATTGCTGTTCACGCCCATTTCGTATAAATATTCTTGTGAAGTTTGTTCGGTTAAGTAGAAAATGACAATGGTTTTGTCGAAACATGTCCTTGAAATGGTTGCGTTTCTTATCAAAGTAATTACAACTGTGGCGCTACGTATATTATATATGTATATTCTGATATATATACATATATATATAAGAATGCAAGGCTATATGCTTGTGCGTTTTTACGTGTGTGTGTTCTGTTAGACTCATGCGTCGGATAGGGTACCAGGCAAAGAATGAATTTTGTCATTTGTCGTGCACTGTAAAACAAGGTTTGGTGACTAGATTAAGCGCGCTGTAGGTAAGCCGTGTTGGCCGCCGTGCTACGGTAGAAAATCAAAACATTCGTGACATTATGTTTCCTTATAGGTATTACTGTGTAATCAGACTGTAAAGCTAGTCCAACAAGACTATGCAATGGATAGTGCAACCTCAACTTACTTCAAATTCAATCTACGGCGTCACGGGATAGCCGATAGGAACCACATATAAAGCTTTATAAACAAGATCTTGTACATAAATCTTCCCAAAAACAAATTGCGACAATGCGTTCCGATCACAAACAGCACGTGGCAACCTAAGTCTTAACATTTTCAGCATCTGTGATGCAATTACCAGACCATAAGCTGATGCGCTTGTCCAAGAATCGATCTGCATAGTAATAATGAAGATTGGAATAACATTGAACAAGCCTTGTTGTTCAGACACGCCGCTTTCGTCAGTCGCCAGAAGTGCAGGCGTTGAACAGCCCATGGACTCGAACTCATGAATCTCGTTAACTGAGATTGTACGCCTCTGTTGGACTCATTCTTATATCTCAATTAGGGTCGAGTGACTACTTTTCACGTTGATTTTAACTCGACTAGAATTCAAGTGCGATTCTCTGATTTAGACTTGTTGCAAGATATGTGCATACAGACGCTGCACAGGCATTTTCATAGCGGGTCTGGAGCACCATGTTGCTGACCTGTTGCAGAGTTTCGCGCACAAAACGTTGCGGTGAACAACTATTCAGTTGCGTTAGACCGGATTCAACATGCAGCAAGATGACTTCAGAATTCGTCTGACGGCAAAATAAGTATTTTCCTTTTTTCTTTTTTTTTTTTTTCTTGCTTCTTCAGGGGGTGGTGTTGCTTGTGGTGTGTGCCTTGTACGACCGGGATTTGCTTCCAGCATTGACCGCGCATCAACAAACAGTTCAACCAGATTGGTGCTGGTCAAGCAAGAATGATTGTCGGAAGTTAATTAACCGCCGCACAGAAGTCAAGAGAAGCGTCTGATTAAAAACGTGTCACCGATATCGCCACAGATCGCATTTGGGCGTGATCAACCAGAAGCGATCTCGTTAGTTTGTTCATGAAGTCCACTGCGACTGATAAAATCTGTCTTGTGTAAATTTAAGTGAGTGCATATCGTCGATCTCTCCTTGTTTACCATAGACATGGATGACGAAAATGTTGAAATGGTGTCTGGTCGCGATGGCGAGAAGTCGCGGAGGACCACGAAGTAAGTAATTCTTGTGCTGTATAAAATATTTGCACTGCTTGTTTTGCCTGCTGAAATTTATCATAAAAGCGCACTGTCCCGTACGGTCTTTTTGCCCAGCATGTGTTAGATAAAATGCTCTACAGTTAAGCTTTACGGTTAGGTATTCGAGGATTAACTTAATAAAATCGGTGCATGTCATAGATAGTTATTAAAGGATTAATCTGCTCCAAGTCTTTGAAAGTCTAATGTCTTGATCTTCAACTTTCGTATATCAAGACCAAGGCTCACCTTAAAATGTTCTTTGAAAGATTCCCAATATATCTGGCTGTTCAAGGGGATGACAGAACATGTGAACTACCACAAGGATAAGTTGTAACATTTAATGCCCTGTGTTTTATTTATATGCTGCAATATACTTCTTTATTGGTTGGGCTTCGTCCATTTTTTTAATGCTAGAAATAATGAAGAATGGCTTTGCAGTCTAGAATGCTAAACTAGCCTGTGTTCCCATGTGTATCATCAAGCGTATAAAAAGTTTTTAATCAAGGCAAGTCTACAGGATGTAAAATTTCAAATATTGCATTGTGTTGATCTTTTTTGAAGGGTCAACAAAAAACTTGAGGATAGCAAATGCAATTTTAAACGTGCATTACTTATTACTAAGTACCCCAGGCTACAGAAATTCACATGCAACAAATATGTTTGGCACGCTTCTCGTGCTTGAAGTTTTAAGATGTTGACAAGTATGTGATATGCAATCTCCATGCTAATGCCAATGTGACCATCTTTTTGCAGGTTTTTCCTTCAAGTAATTTCCATTTCATTTGGATGCTTTCTTCTCTCTGGTCATTTATGAATAATTCTTATCTACGAATTTAAAGTATTTTTGTTTTTCTCGTTATACAACTAGTATACCTACAGTTTAATCATGCTCATACTCCCTGAAGGCTAAATTTCTGGATTACTATATATGTAAGACATGTTTTTTCTCTAGACGTTGTATAGCTCTCAGAATGCCATGCAGAGGCTGCTTTAATTCCTATTCATTTACACTTCTATAGGTGCATGGCATCTGTAAAGCTTAGTTTTTAAGTGGAAAAAGAAAATATTAAAAAGTTAATTCAAGGCCTCATAGCTTATGCCCTTGAATTGCAGCAAATATCGACTTCAAAAACACTGTAATATATTGTGGGTTCAAGTCTTCGCTTTTATGCAAAATAAGCATCTAGTAATGATTGCTCTTATTGCATTAAGAGTAGAGCATCATACATCGGACAAGCAGCTGCTATTGAAAGTATTAACGTTGAGACATATTTTTTGCTTATAGTTCATCTCGGCACAAAAGGTTCATCATTGGAGCTACTTTAATGATTGTCGTCATCATTGTCATTGTAATTGTTGTGGTGGTGACATCGAAAAAAAGTGTTTACAAGCTGGTGCCCATAATTAATGTAACAACACTGCCTACCACAACTCCCAACCCTTCACCTACTGCAGAACCTCATCTAGATTTTCAGTCTTCAATCTACTCCAAAGCTGCTGTGGCTGCTGATGCCAAAGAATGCTCTGACATTGGCAAAAATATCCTTCTTCGTAATGGAACAGCTGTGGATGCTGCGGTTGCAGGACTATTTTGTTTGAATCTTTTCAACATGCACAGCTGTGGAATTGGTGGTGGTGGATTCATGACTGTTTATATTAAAGATACAAAAAAGGCCTATATCTATGATTTTCGGGAAACAGCTCCAGCAGCTGCCAGGAAAGACATGTATATTAACTCTTCATTTTCATCTGTCAATGGTAAGTATTTGCATTATTAATTATCTATTTGCTAGCGTTAAGGTGCTTGTATTTGACAGGACTCATGTTTTCTGGCTTTGTATGCAAATTATTATTTCGAGAGTTTCTTCGTCTCCGTTTCTTTTATTCATTAATCTTGCAACCGGCGCCTTGATGAAGGCCTTCGAGTCCCCCGTTAGCCTTCGTCGGCACTGGCAATCGTCGATGATGTGCATCGTGTAGTCTGTCGCCGTCTGCTCTGACACCAGTCCATTTGAGCGATGCCCCTACCATGCAGACTGGCTCGGCAGGTGCCTTGACTATTCCGAAACCGGTTGAGAAGCGGCCAGGGTCGTGGTGATAGGTTAAAACCGGGTAGTGTCTTACGCTCGGTTGATCGTGATAGGTTGAAACCGATGGTAAGGTCTTCAGCCCATGTTTGGGCACAGTAGCTGCCACCCGTTCATCTTTTCTGATCTGGTTGGTGATGCCGTTTGTGTCGCACAGTCAGATAGGATGCCATGATGCCTGGCTGGTGGATGGCTTACAGCATCCTCGTGTTCTGTCCGTTGTGTGTTCCTCTGGATTTCATACTGCCGCCTAGAGCTTGGATTAGAACGATCATCTTGGACTTCCTGTCATCAGTCGCATCGCGCTGTTCAGCTGCAAGTCGACCATGTGAGTGTAGCTTGGTCACTCCCACAACGGGCGGCATTATTTTCATACTGAGTAGATTAGAGCTAGAGCTGATGTTCGAATAATGTTGGCTCTAGCGCCCCATGTGGTGCCAGCTAGCTTGGAGATCACTTTGGTCCGTGTCTTTAGTTTCATTGCAGGTTTAGACAGGTTTGACTTTGAACGACAGGGTTTTGACCCCAAGATAGACCGGATGAAAAATTCTCGTCTCAGTGACTGGCCATTCATCTTAACCGTGAGTTCTCGAGCTGCGCGAACGGGCTGCGAGACGCTCTGCTTTAGGGGACACTTCAACTAGTAACTGATAGTGGCAATGTCAGAAAACTATCGTCGACGATTTTTCCACACAGAATCATGTGGAGGTCGTTGATGTGCAGATTTAATTGGAAAAAAGGGGGTGGAGGCAAGGACCGATTCTTATGGCAGACCGTTTTGCTGTGAGTGCCGAGAGCTAGACTTGTATAGATATTTAATATAGGTATTGCCTTGCCTTCACTAAGTACTCCTTCAATGTAGGGGTCAATGGAGGGGGATTTACGAGTTCGGGGGGTTTAAACACGTACTGAGTAGTGATGTGGGGGTGCGGAACTGGGGCAAAATGTGGGTCATGCCCAGGAATCTGCTTTGGAATAGTCGCAGCCGGTGTTCATGCAGCATTTGTGTGAGCAGCGCCGCGAGTCAGGAGATCGCTTTTGGAACCGGATGCGAAGCAATAGAGCAAGAAATCTGTTGCCCATGGCAATATCGTGTTTTTAACTTGAGCCAGATCAGAGAAGGAATAAGAAAAGGCATGCGTGGAAGGCACGCTATCAAGCTTTTTTACATGTGTTCCGGTCGATTGAGCTAGTTGTAGAAAGTTTGTTTATAGCTGCGATGGGCGTTACCTGTCACGCTGATGCTGATGTTTCCTTGTTCCCATTCCAGGTCCCTCTGCGTCTGGTGTACCCGGTAACGTTCGTGGATTGCTCCATGCGTGGAAAAAGCACGGAAAGCTGCCGTGGAGGGATCTTCTTCAGCCTACCATCGATTATGCAAGCAATGGTTTTCCGCTCTCTGTTCCTTCTTATAACGCGTACGTCGGTAGAGACGAAAAGTTTATGAGCGCATCTCTTAAGTATGTCGTTTTTTTATAAGCAGTTTCGTCACTAGCAGTATTTATTATTGTTTGCTCCTTCCAGATTTACTTTTTATAAGTTTTCTGTAGAGCGTTGGGATACCTGATGCCGGGCACATTTTTCCCCTGGTCACCGGGAAGAATGGCACCGGACTGTTTGTTGCGCCCCTTATTTATGTTAGCCATGCAGTAAGAGCCTTATAACCAGGCAACTTGACCTCCATTTGAACGAGTAGGCCACTAGCTAATAAACGATGCGACAACGCGTGGAAACGTGGTCTGACTTTCAAGATGTTCGGTTCGTAGGGATGTTATGAAGGCTAACGGCTCCCTTAAAGCGCCAGGAACTCTGATAAAAATGGCGGACCTGGCTGCCACTCTCAAACGGATTGCCGACGATCCAGAGGGTTTCTACAACGGATCTCTGGCTAGGGATATCGTCGACGATCTTAGAGAGGCGGGATTAATCACTATTGGCGACCTGCAGAACTACACGGTGGTGGAGCGTTCGCCCCTCGTCGTCGAAGTCGATGACCTCAAGTTCTACTTAATGCCGCCACCTGGCAGTGGAGCTGTTGTTGGCATGATCCTCAACATATTAAAAGGTAGGGGGGGGGGGTGTATATACGTGGTCTATATGTTGTGCGCGAGTATACCTGGTGTTGATAATTTCATTGTTTCTGGGTTTTAAGGGTTTTGAAGCTAGCAAAGCCGTTAAAGCCCGTGCCTTTATGAAGCTTGTGGCGTGCAGTCAAATAAACCGTTGTTGCTTGAGGCTATCAAGAAATATCGGTTTAGTCACTTAGTATCGTGGTGTGAACGCTTGTGTGCATCGGTCCTCGCTCGTGAAGTTACTCGTGAGCACACAGAATACGTCAAGAGTTAGCCCTCAATTATCCGCAACGCTTCGGCCTGAAGTCTGCCTTTTTTGTCCGCTTTGTTACTTATTCCTTCAAGCCTTCACTGCCCAGATTTTTTTTGACGTGAAAACGTGCGAACGTGAAAAGCCGATTGAGATGAAATTTTCATGTGACTGTAGTGGAAACAGATGGTCGCTACCAAAATAATTTCTCCTCTTGCCACTATGTGATAGATTTCATGATTGTAGTAGGGTATCCTTTTTGTGTTTGCCCCTAGTAGCTAGAAGACTGTAATGGACAGAGTGCCCTCGCTATTTTCGGGAATTTCACTTAACTGCTTTACTTGTGTCAGTTCGCCTATGTATGGGAATCCCACCCATCGGCACCCACGGTTGGTGTGGAGGGTATTTGCCATTCCGTGGTCTGCTGAGCCAAATCGCAATGAGCGGATATCTTTTTGACATCGTTTGGGTTTTTTTTGTTCAGCCTTTCAGAATGAAATAAATATTGCTGTTGTTGTTGTTTTTGTTGTTGTTGTTGTTGTTTTTGTTGTTGTTGTTGTTGTTGTTGTTGTTGGAATCTTATTTTCCGCGTTTCTGTTGTTGGCTAGGGTACCGCTTGTCGAGCGAGGACGCCAAGCCGGAGAACCTGGTTCAGACTTTCCATAAGGTTGTGGAGGCGTTCAAGTTTGCGTATGCGAGACGAGCCCTGTTAGGCGATCCGGCCTTTTTGAACAAGGATCAGATTAACAAGGCAAGTTAAGCAGAAAGTATTTTTCCGTGTCCCAGTTGGTGAAGCACGACTTAAAGCTGTAGAGATGAGTTGTTCTTACATGTACTTAGATATGTCTCTGCATTTCGTCCTTTTGTTCTTTACGGTGTAAGGTTTCCGAAGCGATGTTGAAGGCCTCATTTTGCAAAAAGGTTCGCTCATCAAAGATCTCGCCTGTCCTGTAGCTCACCATTATTTTCACGGTTTTAGGTTCTTGAAGCAATGTTAAACGCCTCGTTTTGCGAGGAGATCCGTTCTTCGAAGATCTCGCTCAACCAGACGCACACCAACGTCTCGTACTATGGTGGATATTACTCGCAGAGTCAGTCGCCTTACGGCACATCGCATCTTTCCGTTCTTTCCGAAGCCGGTGACGCCGTAGCTGTCACGGATACGATCAACTATGGGTATGTCATCCCGGACCCACCGTCTGCGTCCGTGCCTATAATTTAGCTCTCCTCTATCTTAGAGCACATATAAGACATATAGCAGTTACGTGGATGCTTTGCGTATAGATCTATTGTGCAAATATGTTATGGTTTACCATAATACATACGTTACACACATATATTGGATTTCGGACTTGTATCACATTACACGCATATTACACAGTGCATTACGTACAACAACAGCGGCAGCAACAACAATTTATTTCTCCCAGATAGCAAGCTAAAAATTAACTCCAGTAAGACAATCGTATTGGATAGCTAATTGGGAAGGAGGGCCCTTCTTAGCAGAGCTGATTTTGGTAGAAGGGCCCCTAAAACATTAGGTATTCGTACTACATAAAATCACAGGTTAAATGCAAAATTTTACAAATATAGCTAACGTTTCCTACAAGCATGAGTCTAGCAGTTGGATGATGTCGCAACTAGCTAATACACTAGTGCATCGTAGCAATGGTAAATCTTAGTATTTTGCAATCAGGAGGGCATGTAGCTGTCTTTTAAATTGTAACTACTACTGTTACTACTACTAAAGTCTATGCCATAGTCAATCATTGTTGAGGATGTTTGGGCCAACAAACTTCAAGGATCTATTACACGTACCATTACACATTGTGTAAGTGCATTCGGGTTTACCTTAACGAAGATAAGTGTATAGGGTTTAATAATGCGGAAGAGGATGTGCGATGACCGGTCTTAGAAGTCACCCAGGTACGGAGTCCCAAATTTTTTTGAAAATTTTTAGCCCCCTACTCCTTGTCGAGTTGATGTCTTGGTTTGGCTGACCGTTCCCCCAACCCTCTTGTAGACTTTCGCACCAGGCAAAAACTGTTTATCTTGAAAAAGATACACTAGTAGGATATGGCTACTCATCTAACATCGCCGAATTCTAGATGGACACCAAAATGTAAGATGTCATACAGAAACTAATAATTCTGACGCAGTCACAAAGGTCCTCTCAACCGAGCTACGCCAACTTTTTGCGATACCAAGACTGGGCTACATCTCCAGCAGCGATAATTAAGGGTATTGATACACACGAGGACCCCCTCTCCCACGTAGGGGACGTTTTTTTTTTTTTTGTATGACCCATTAAAACTTATTTGGATTGAGACATGGTTCTGAGATTATGAATCAGCTGTGGACGTTGCGTTTGTCCGTCTGTACACTGGCCGTGGGTTTTTGTGTTGTGATTATAACTTGCTATCTTGCTTTTATGGTTTCTTGCGCTAATTTTTAAGTGCGTAGTCTCATTTTGTTTTCTTCGGATTGTGCGTTCAGGATGTTTGTATTGCGTTTCCTGTAATGTGTTCTCGTTTGAAGAAGCTTGCTGATTCCGTTTCTCCGTTTAGGTTTGGTTCTGGATATCGATCCAATAAGACCGGTATTATTTACAACAATGAGATGGACGACTTTTCTACGCCTGGCTTGGTTAACCTGTATGGGTACCCGCCCACCGAAGCTAACTTCATCGCACCTGGCAAGCGTCCGCTCTCCTCCATGTCCCCAACAATTGTTGTAAGCAAGGATGGCTACGTCAAAATGGTCGTGGGAGCATCTGGTGGAAGCCGTATCATTACAGCTACGTCCCTGGTAAGTTGTTAAGGCTTATTATATGAATAAGATGTTTTATAAATATTTGGTATGGACGAGGCTCAATAATCCATCGGGCATCGTTTGAGAGCAAGCAGTGTTAGTTGATTTCTCGGTCACTTGTATCTGGATGCGGCCGCTTAGCTTGACGAGGTTCTGGCCCCACCGCGCCACTCTTGAAATTCTGTCTCCGCCGACTGCTCGCAAGAAACTTCGGCTAGAAATTGTTTTAATAGCACTAAGGCAGGTACGGTTAATAGAAGTGTATTATCAGATTTTGGCTGTAGAAAAAAAGGTTCTTCAGCTAGAAATTGCTTTACTAGCAGTAAGACATACGGTTAATAAAAGTTTATTATCAAATTTCGGCGGTAGAAATAGGCTTGGCTGCTTGGTGTTCAATCTGCCATTAATTTTATTGGCGGTGGCGACCTCATTTTCGCGGTGTTTCGTGTAGCACCGCAGAGTTTTAAGCCTACATGTTGCGGTAGACCAATAACACAAGCTGGTGCAAATTGTTATCTGCGTCATTCCGATTTTTCGCATAAAGTAACTCCTGCAATCTCGCCACACTTGCATCAGATCTGCGTGCCGTGAACCGCGGGTTTTCCGCCATCGATACGCTTGCGCAGTCGCTGGGAGTTATCAAGGGAGTTCCCTTTGCGCGATCAACTGCAGTGAGTTCCCCGGATTATCCTTTTGTTATTGCGCACTTCTGGCGTAAGGTTTTGCGAGCACCATAATGCGAATTTGCAACGGTCCCGGTTGCCTGATGCGTTAAGTTTCGTTATATTCCAAAGTTTCAGCACGTGGCCTGCATTGCCTATGACCGGAGTGCTTGGTGAGTCATGAACAACAGCAACAACAACAACAGCAACATGAAAATATTTTTCTCAAAAAATGCAACTAACAAATACCCATTCCAGAGTGGAGATAAAAGCACAGTAATGAATAAAGCAGGAATGCAATTTCTAGAGAAGAGAGACGTCCTCGCTAGCCTGTGGCTTATAGGATTGAAGATTCCTCCAACTCAGTTCCAGTATCTATGGCTACATAGGAAATGCAAACTAAGCAAAAATCACTACGTTACATATATTATGCACAAACGCTCATGAGCTACAAGGACAAGGTATGGGTACTCCCCGTGTTCGCGGTGTGCTTAGCTCTATTTTATGATCCGTTTGTTTTGGGAGCACGCAACGCGAAATGCTCTGCGTTGAACCTGAGCGATGTAATCCCTGTGCGATAAAAAAGATTTCGAATTTTAGCGACTTGCGTCGGATGTTGTCTTATTGTCACTTCCTCATTTAGATCTTCTGATAAATGTGATAACATCAATTAGTCTTACTCTGCTTATTCAAAGATTTGTATGTATGTGTATGTGTGTATGTATGTGTGTATGTATGTGTGTGTATGCATGTATGTATGTATGTATGTATGTATGTGTGGGGGCAGAGCTGCAACTGCTACACACCGGGTCGCAGGTGGCGGATAGCGGACGGCCATCAGGGATGGTTAGCTGCGAAATAAGCTGACTTAGGTCAGACGAATTAGCAGTCCCG
>QQSS02190207.1:0-13215 GCA_003687565.2 Craspedacusta sowerbii | reverse complement strand
CCGTGTCGAAGTAGGGCGCGCTACCCTCAGTGAAGTTTTAAGTAAGTCCTAGCACTGCATGATCCTAGTTCTTGGACTCTTAGGTGCATCTAAGGTTGCGTGGTAAGGAAGTCTAGGTGACTATTTCCTAAGATTGGCTGCGCAAGTCTGTACGTGTGCGTGAAATAGAGAGGGTAGAATTGTCGCCATATGTTACAATCAATTTTTGATGCGCAACTACATCTTGCATTAGGCTAAACCTGACTTTATCTCTGTTATATATGTTTACTTTAAATAGTTTACTTAAAATTTCTTTTTGAAATCGTTACGAGAACCACTGACCACGCCTAAAGCACTTGCACTTGACGCTAAAGATGTGTACCAGCTATTAAACAACACCTAGATAGGCTCAATGTTGAGTGCACATTCCATAAATAAATCAATGCTGTAAGCTACATTTTCTGAAACGCACCCCACACAGCATATTTTTAAAACAAGCAATTATCAAATAATCCCTTAAGCATCTCATTAATACCATTAAGTCATCAATACATCATGAGGTCAACTAATGGATAAAAAGGGCGGCCTTGACTCACCGTCGCTTCGTCTGAAGCCGATTTGAGCGGAGAGAACATAGTTGTTCTATTTACTGATAACCTGAATGTTTGAAATCAGTTTGTGCAGTAAATCTTTAATTCCACAATGGTTATTGAGTTTTTCTGAAGGGTAAATTTATTTAAGATGGAGCTTTACCGAAGATAAATGGCTCTTAAATGACTGGTACCATTTATCCATTCAATCAATCGGTAATTACAATTAGAGCCGAGGAATCACCAAAGCGCCATTGTTTAATAAACAATGGAGTTATGAGCATCTTTTCTTTATGCTGCCCTACCAAGATTATTCAAACAAAATTTTAAACTGGAAAAAACGATTTCTGACACAAGCATTATACTACGAGAAAGCAACGAGAGCTTAGATTGTAGTACCAGGTTAAAAGGTTAAAAATTAATTCCGAAAAATTACATCATCAATTCCTTATTTTATCAACACAATGTGGATCGTCAAACTGGGATCAAAATGTGAGTTGTTCACATAATAAAACAAATATATTCTTTTACGAAATTTATTAAGATACTGACCTACAAGAGTTTTCATCGATCTAATAGTAGTCAAAACATGTGCAATAGTTTGTCGAATTTCGTAAATCATTTTTGCCCGATCATTAAATTCATTTTTAGCAACTTTCTACCTTATGCTGCAAATCAACCAAATAACGAAATAGGCTTACCTGGTCGTCGCAACGCTACGGACTTGTAAGTACCACTGATCACGCCTGAAGCACTCGCACATGATTCTAAAGATAAATACGTGCTTGAAAAATAGACCGAGACAGTCACCATATCAAATGCATGTAACACATCGAAAAAAGATACGCAAGTTTCGTTGTCTGAAATAGACCAATTATAGAAATGTTTCTTAAACAATCCTTTTCGCATTTACTTTAAGTCATCCATTATGCATTAAGTCATACATGCGCGAGGTCATGCATTGAATAAAAGAGTTCTGCATTGACTCATCGACGCCTCAGCTTAATTCGCTTTGACTGCACAGAACATTTGCGAATGCTTGTTTTAGAAAGCTCTACACCAGAATCTAGCTCGTCGTTAATTTATGAAAAACTGAGTCTCGTTTTAATAAATTTCTAAAACAAAACGTCATCAAGAACTATAATTTTGTGTCTTAAAAGCTATTCTACATAGAGCTTAACCAAAACTTTTGAAATGCATAAACCCAAAAAACCATAGATTGTAGCTCCTAATGCGTAAACTTCCTACTTAGTCCTACATCTGCGGCTGTGACGTCTCACAGCGACCTTCCATGAGGGATTGGGAGGTCATAATCATGTACCTTAGAACCGAGCCTGGCTTTTACTTTTCGCCACTAATTACCATACTCGAATAAGGTCATAATCATGTACTTTAGAACCGAACCTGGCTTCTACTTTCTTCCCTAATCACCATACTCATATAAGACATGGCGTGAGCATGATGGCTGTCTGATTTGTCCTCTCTTCCATGATTAGAAAGAATCGAGCGTTCAACCGCTTTTGAGGCGCGTTATTAATCAGCCAATCCGATTACGCAGCTCTTCTTTTTTGGTCAGCCACCATGCAATATTTTTCCCCCCCCCCCCCCAGTAGCACGGATCTTACCAATTAGCGCGGAGGATGCACAAAAGATAGGCAGCCTCATTTTGGAATTCAGATCTTAACATTAATGCGATCTACCGAGTCCTTTAGATGAAGTACTTGTGTTACAATGTGTCTCAATTTTAACTGAGCTACCGCTGTAACTCTTCCAATAACATTACCTTGCAAGTCAAAGAATTAATACTCAGAGCATCTCTAACTTTTCTACTTCAGCAGCAAATTAACCAGATAAATAGATAGGTTTACCTGGTGGGGCTATCGACCTGTGCTTATCAGGACGGCTGATCACACCTGAAGCACTTGCACTTGACGCTAAAGATGTGTACCAGCTATTCAATAACACCTAGATAGGCTCAATGTTGAGTGCACATTCCATAAATAAATCAATGCTGTAAGCTACATTTTCTGAAACGCACCCCACACAGCATATTTTTAAAACAAGCAATTATCAAATAATCCCTTAAGCATCTCATTAATACCATTAAGTCATCAATACATCATGAGGTCAACTAATGGATAAAAAGGGCGGCCTTGACTCACCGTCGCTTCGTCTGAAGCCGATTTGAGCGGAGAGAACATAGTTGTTCTATTTACTGATAACCTGAATGTTTGAAATCAGTTTGTGCAGTAAATCTTTAATTCCACAATGGTTATTGAGTTTTTCTGAAGGGTAAATTTATTTAAGATGGAGCTTTACCGAAGATAAATGGCTCTTAAATGACTGGTACCATTTATCCATTCAATCAATCGGTAATTACAATTAGAGCCGAGGAATCACCAAAGCGCCATTGTTTAATAAACAATGGAGTTATGAGCATCTTTTCTTTATGCTGCCCTACCAAGATTATTCAAACAAAATTTTAAACTGGAAAAAACGATTTCTGACACAAGCATTATACTACGAGAAAGCAACGAGAGCTTAGATTGTAGTACCAGGTTAAAAGGTTAAAAATTAATTCCGAAAAATTACATCATCAATTCCTTATTTTATCAACACAATGTGGATCGTCAAACTGGGATCAAAATGTGAGTTGTTCACATAATAAAACAAATATATTCTTTTACGAAATTTATTAAGATACTGACCTACAAGAGTTTTCATCGATCTAATAGTAGTCAAAACATGTGCAATAGTTTGTCGAATTTCGTAAATCATTTTTGCCCGATCATTAAATTCATTTTTAGCAACTTTCTACCTTATGCTGCAAATCAACCAAATAACGAAATAGGCTTACCTGGTCGTCGCAACGCTACGGACTTGTAAGTACCACTGATCACGCCTGAAGCACTCGCACATGATTCTAAAGATAAATACGTGCTTGAAAAATAGACCGAGACAGTCACCATATCAAATGCATGTAACACATCGAAAAAAGATACGCAAGTTTCGTTGTCTGAAATAGACCAATTATAGAAATGTTTCTTAAACAATCCTTTTCGCATTTACTTTAAGTCATCCATTATGCATTAAGTCATACATGCGCGAGGTCATGCATTGAATAAAAGAGTTCTGCATTGACTCATCGACGCCTCAGCTTAATTCGCTTTGACTGCACAGAACATTTGCGAATGCTTGTTTTAGAAAGCTCTACACCAGAATCTAGCTCGTCGTTAATTTATGAAAAACTGAGTCTCGTTTTAATAAATTTCTAAAACAAAACGTCATCAAGAACTATAATTTTGTGTCTTAAAAGCTATTCTACATAGAGCTTAACCAAAACTTTTGAAATGCATAAACCCAAAAAACCATAGATTGTAGCTCCTAATGCGTAAACTTCCTACTTAGTCCTACATCTGCGGCTGTGACGTCTCACAGCGACCTTCCATGAGGGATTGGGAGGTCATAATCATGTACCTTAGAACCGAGCCTGGCTTTTACTTTTCGCCACTAATTACCATACTCGAATAAGGTCATAATCATGTACTTTAGAACCGAACCTGGCTTCTACTTTCTTCCCTAATCACCATACTCATATAAGACATGGCGTGAGCATGATGGCTGTCTGATTTGTCCTCTCTTCCATGATTAGAAAGAATCGAGCGTTCAACCGCTTTTGAGGCGCGTTATTAATCAGCCAATCCGATTACGCAGCTCTTCTTTTTTGGTCAGCCACCATGCAATATTTTTCCCCCCCAGTAGCACGGATCTTACCAATTAGCGAGGAGGATGCACGAAAGATAGGCAGCCTCATTTTGGAATTTAGATCTTAAAATAAATATTACCAGCTGCTTAAAAATTCGGTTAGTGAAACGCCACTTTTCTACGTCGAAGCACAGAATCTCACTGATGAAACATTTATCAGAGATATGCCAACAAGGCGACCTCGTGCGTCAACTCTGTGGAGGAATTCCGAGGAACCATGCTATCAAAGACTTACCAAAGTCGCATGATGTATGACTTCCTGATGCAACGTTGGGGAGAAAAATAATTAATTGGAAGTTTCCATTCTAGATAGCAAAGTCTCGCATTATCAGGCATTAAGGCTATCACTTACCTGTTAATGAAATAAAAATAATATGAGATGAACTGCGTGATGTAGATTTGTTTCAGTGAACTGATGTATAACCTTCGTTCTTGATTTTAGATTGAAGTTAATTTTATTTCTGATGTAAACTGTATTTTCATAGTGTTGCACGCTATTAGAACAGACCTTACGTCATATTCGCTCCTTGCAGTGAATTTTAAACAAACACCTATCAATTCAACACATGAGTTTACTTTTGGACGAACGTTATGAGATATTTAGCCCCTCTCAATGTTGGCATATGGCAACGAAACATAATTCATGTGAAACCAGGAATGGTAAGAAATTTTTTATGTATTATGCACTACCTCCCGGTGAGACAATTAGTGAGCTTATTTAAAATGCCTGGGTGGACTTAGGAGAAACGATGTGCGTGTACGCTAATATTAATGTGGCAAAATCGCAGCGCAAAATGAAATAATGCCGCATTTACCAATATCGAATAAGGTAGGGGCATTGAAGCTATACTTTTCATAGTATTTCCATTATTGACCGTAGCAAGTCCACCATAAGTGCTTTTGGATGCTTGTGGACAAGTAATGGTTGTTGAGAAACGTGCATTTGTTGAAGCTCTTTGATTCTTGCTTTTTAATATAAATCATTTCAGCATTTGAATTTGTAGAAATTTACAGAAATTAAATGTGCGACGCGTGGACAAAATCTCCATTTTTCTTGCTGATAGTCACACAACTCGCAAGACTTTCATATGCTAACATTGCGACGGTCAGTGTTTGAGTCCTCAAAGTTTAAAAGATGCAATAATTATTAAATGATTCCGAGTTAACCCTGCTGCGTGAAGCTAAGTCATGTTTGTTAAAAGAAATTTATTGAACTAAAGAAAAACTCAGGCTGACAGAGAATTTTTAATTCGATGGGATATCGGCACAGAACATGGTAATCGGAACAGAACTTTGTTATCAACACAAGACAGCGCAAACCCTGTAAACTTAAACACATTGAAAAGCCGCTCAACTAAGTGATTCCAATTAAAATGTGAAAATCATGAGAGGAAGCTTCCATTGTTTAAAGCTTTCATGTTTTCACATTATAATCGTCTCATGAAGAAATTGTTTTGGTTTTCAATGACCTCTAAAGTGTAGAGCTAAAATGGCACTCTTGGAAAGCTATGTCCAGTAACAGATTCATATCACCACTCGACGGCATGCCTATCTTCAACAATATTATCCCCGCACAAATGGATTTAAACCATAGTATTTATATGGGTGTATTACTCAAAATGTCGACAATTTTGAATACGCGTTTAGGTAAAGAGCATTTTCAACTCTCACAAACTCTCATAAATGTATAATAAATAATCATGATTGTCAGATGTCAATGTCATATGTCAATGTCAGGTTAAAAAAATGAAAAACTAAATCATAATGTATAATAAATAATCATAGATGTGTAATAAATAACTCTTTTAACATAATGCGGTATAACAGCTACCATATTCTATAAAATAAAATATAATTTCATACATCATAATATCATTGTTATGACATATAAATAAATTCAAATACAAAATAACAAAAAATAGAGCAATATATGATAATATTAATATAATGTATTATTAAGGTAATATAATATATTATGCTATAATATATAGTACAATATTTGTTAATAGTATATTATAATATAATATATTATTCAATACAACCTAATATAATATACTTTAATATACTTTAGTCCAAGTCTTTAATGTTTTGCGAGAAAATGAATCAGTGAACGCTACCTGCATAGCGTCAGTACAAAATATCAGGCTTTCAGACACGACTACTGAAACGAACGGGCGCCACGGGCGGCTCTGGTTGTGCTATTAGGTTCAATAAGCTGACATCCACTTGATGGATGATACCAAAAGTCGCAGCTCATGTAAAGCCTACTAGGGCCGAGTCGAAAGCCATGGGCAAGCATTAGCTTTTAGATTACACCAGGCGCCATTACACTATATCAGAAAGAGGACGATTGCGGAACCAAGTAGCACCATTACGCATTCGGCCGATATTTTCCGCTTTTATCTGCAACCGAGTCAAACCACAATTTCTACACAGACACAGGTTAACACTAAAGCAAATACACCTTGATAATTATTTTTATAAAAAAATATTTAAAAGTTATTTGCAACACAGACAAAAACTATCGTTGTAACAAGCGAACCTTTTTCGAATTATTTATTTATATACATATTTTATACAAAAAACTATTTCTAATTATCTATATCAAACGAGAGTTGATGTACACTACAATTGGCAAAGTCGCCCGCTTGTGTCAGAAGCGTGTGTGCAGTAATAGAGATTCAATGCAAGCTGTTTCTGTTTACAATGACAAGCTAACTCGGAGGCAACTCCTAAGAATAAATTGCGGCTTCCAGTACGCTGTAAGATAATAACAACCTTCATCACAGTAAGTGGGAAACAGGACCAAAGAAAAATTCTACTTCTTCCAGGGCATTGACGCATCATAGTGACATAAATTTCAACACGCTCCCAGCATGCTTTGCACAATCATAGAACGGTCTTCGGTTAACGGTAACAAAAATTCGGTAGTAGGTCAAAAAATTTTTTTTTTATTGCCATTCTGAAATGGCAAGTTCTTACTTCTAGTGGTATTAATTTGGCAGGAGGCATAACATGCATTAAGCATTAAGTCGGTGCGAAATCGGGTATTTATTGCTTGTCGCTAAATTTTTTATTTCGTGATTTGTGCCGTTTCATCGTTACAGTTGTTGGTTGACTTTGCCTATAGAACTAGACATGTAGGCTTCAGAAAGAGCTCCCGCTTATGAGAAGTATCAAACAGTTTGCATGCTCAGGCATTGTCCTGTCCGAGTATCTTTATTATTAGAGGAAGTCTGAGCTGCCTTAAGTTCTGCAATACATGATTATGAACTCCCGATTCCTCATTCAAGGTTACTGTAAGACGTCGCAGCCGACGCTGTAGGACTGGGTAGGACGTTTACTCATTACGCCGATATTTTTTGCTTTTAACTGCAACCTTGTTTAAATCATATCTTACTTGACTTCTAGATGTTTAGCGGGTCGGGTAACAATAAAAACGGATTTACAAGATTCTTGCGATTTGCAAAACAGGATTCACACTCTGCTAGATAGGTTTACTTAAACGATTTATTATGTGAGACAAAGATTGGTTGCATATCTTGCAAGAACAGGCAAGCAAATAAAAGCACACAACTCTACTGCACCATCTTAGGTCTACACAGATGTCTACGTAAATTATTAAAGCTGACAAAAATACCTTTCTTCCCTCGTTATAAATTTTGTGAGTAACAATGAAGACGATCTACCGAGTCCTTTAGATGAAGTACTTGTGTTACAATGTGTCTCAATTTTAACTCAGCTAACATTGTAACTCTATCAATAACATTTCCTTGCATGTCAAAGAATTAATACCCAGAGCATCTCTAACTTTTCTACTTCAGCAGCAAATTAACCAGACAAATAGACAGGTTTACCTGGTGGGGCAATCGACCCGTGCTTGTCAAGACGGCTGACTACTCCGGAAGCACTTGCACTTGTCACTAAAGATGTGTACCAGCTATTCAATAACACCTAGATAGGCTCAATGTTGAGTGCACATTCCACAAATAAGCTCTGAGTTACATATTTGTAAAATAAGCAATTTTCAAATAAGTACTTAAGCATCTCATTAATACCATTAAGTCATCAATACATCATGAAGTCAACTATTGGATAAAAAGGGGCGGCCTTGACTCACCCCCGCTTCGTCTGAAGTCGATTTGAGCGCACAGAACATAGCTGTTTTACTTATTGATAACCTGAATGTTTGAAATCAGTTTGTGCAGTAAATGTTTAATTCCACAACGATTATTGAGTTTGTCTGAAGGGAAAATTTATTTAAGATGGAGCTTTACCGAAATTAAATGGTTCTTAAATGACTGCTAATATTTATCTATTAAATCAATTCCTAATTACAATTAGAGCCGAGGAATCACCATAGACAATAAAACAATAGAGTTATGAGCATCCTTTCCTTCTACTAGTAATAGCGCTCTGCAAAGAAGCCATTTGAGATTACCACAAACAACGAGAGCTTAGCTTGTAGTACCAGGTGAAAAGGTTAAAAATCAATTCCGAAAAATTACATTACCAATTCTTTATTTTATCAACACAATTTGGATCATCAAACTGGGATCAAAATGTGAGTTTTTTACATAATAAAACAAAGATATTCATCTACGAAATTTATTAAGATACCGACCTTCACGAGTCGTCATCGATATAATAGCAGTCAAAGAACGTGCAATCAGTTGTTGAAATTCGTAAATAAGTTGTGCCCGATCATCATTCAATTCATTTGTAGCATCCATGCCTTCCTGCAGATCTACTAGATGAAGTGTTAACCCTTCTAAGTATCCGGCTTTAATCTTGTCTCCGTATTCGACAAGCACATTAACCATAGATTCCATGCATGTCAGGTCGTAAACTAATTTTTCCTCGCATTTAGTGAACTCTTCTCTTTTAATAGGTAGTTTTTTTCCTAATCTGCAAATAACTTCCTTCAATAGCTCTTGAATTGTTGACAAAACCTTTGCATCGCTGTAATTAAGAGCTGCTGACTCGAATTTACTAATTTCATCACTATTTTGACCCAAACTGTAAAGAATCCATAATAAATTAAGCCAGTGACGCTTAAATTCGCTTTCAGTCAAAGATCGAGATCGTCTGCTTTGAAACACATATGTTCTGTACTTTCTCATCACATCTACAATTTCAGCTGGGTCAGCAGCTTCAAGGTCGGCGACCTTCAGGCGCCGAACGGAAAGATCAGTACTCTTCCATAATCCTGCTCCCTTGCCCAAAATCGTGATTAGTTTCAAAATAATGACATCGTCCAAATCTTCGTATGTGCAAGGGCGACCGCTGGTACCAAACAACAGTTCTTTCTGGTCTTGGTCGAAATCTCTCAATTCTCTCTGTGTATGTTCATTTCTAAGCCTCAAAAGACTGAGTTCAAAACGTTTCTTAAACCTTTTATCCTTAAGATCAGGGTGCAATTTTGACGTTATGTCACTCAGCGTTCGCTTCAGGGCTGCGGGAAACGCTCCATGAATAACGATTGCCAGCCGCACACTTAGCTCATCATAGCATATGCAACCTAAATAAGATGAATCAGAAACAGTGATGCTTAGAAAGCGCGCACAATGTGCTTGAGTGACATCATTTTGGAGTTTTAATTGTCTTGATGAAGGAATACGCATAGAATTGATGAATGATAAACTTAAGCACGCAAAGGCAGTGTGGAACAATTACTTGAATACAGTCTACCACTGCCAGAGTAGCGTTGTCTATTTAGATTTCTAAAAACATTTTGGGTAGCGACATTTTGTGTTCTTTTGACTGATCACTGTATTCATTTTGTTGTTTTTTGTGCTGGCTGGCGTTATTCACTTTTATGTCATTAAGACTCTAGTCTGTTGGCAGTGTCTCCAGTACGAGCACCCGAACTTTAGCTGTCACGAACCTGAAAAGCTTTGCCATGAAAAAGTGTATGCAGAAATGCCACGAAATTTTAATGGCAGACTCAAAAAAATCTTTTCAATCTGTTGTGTGTTCATTATTCTGGCAGACTGCTTTAAACTTCCTAAGAATGGCAAAAAAAATTAGCTCTTTATCCTTTTTTATGTATTTGTTTGCAGTCCTGTGGTCGTTGTTCGTCTTTGTAAACACGAGTGAGAACACAAGAGTTGTGACTACAAGTGTCTTACTGAAATAATGATTTGCTTGGAACTCATAGGATATTTATACAATTGGTGAGTCGTTATCGTTTAATGCTTCACTTGAGGATGTGCCTACATTTCATACCATAAATGGTATTGCTGCACGTTGGTGTACTCGGACAATACCATAAATGGATATTTACAGGGCCTATGCAGTTCGTGCCCCTGCATGGTCGTCCAGCACCGTGTCTATATATATTTAAGCAGTCCTCCGGTCTGGTGCTGTGAGCTTGGTGACAGAAAGGTTTAAAATCGAAAAGAAAGAAGGACAAGAGAAGAAGTATTCATCCCGATAGTCTCGACGACGCCATCGACATATAAGTTCTGTAAAGAACTTTTTAACTGAAGATGCCTGGGTGGTTCTTGAATCCATCTTAATGGCAATGGTCAAAAGCACATGCAAAACCTGCAAAATCTCAGTTTTAAAGGCAGCAGCTGCTTACTGATTAGAAGTCTCTACTGAAACTTCAATGGTTCTACATGGAATTTCAGAAATGGCGCTTTTCACTGAAATCTTTATTTGAGGTTTATATTTATTTTAAATTTCTGAATGGTGGGAGTAAGATCTTTAATCATTATTATTCTCAGTCAATCTTCTAGAGGTCTTGCTGTTTTGCTGCAACAATTTAAAACATTCGCCCATCCAAACGATACCTGTTTTAATGATTAAAAGCAGACCTGGACGAATGGCGTTTGCTTTGGGACTGCAACATGCTGTTTCAGCAAGCAGTCTGGCTAGGGGGCATGATCTGGTACATCAGTGTTTATTATTTATTATTCATTATTTATTTATTAGTCTCACTATAACACATAGTGCTGTCTTTTCCACAAAAAAAAGCAAACTAGGCAACTAGCAAGAGAATTAAGAACTGAGTCTATTGCCTCGTAGTACATATAACTAAATCAGGCATACTGAGTACGCAGGCGACGATTCATTCAAATATAGCCTTAAAGCGACGTAATTCTCCACAAACAGCTGAAAAAGAAGACTTATTATATGCACAAAACTCGACACAGACCCTTTTTATCACGCAAAAATTTACGCGAACAACGCTAATAGTCAGAATAAGACGCAAGTGCAAGTATTACAGTACTTTTTCTTATGCAATACACGTGAAATGTAAGGCTTAACA
This sequence comes from Craspedacusta sowerbii, assembly GCA_003687565.2. Lineage (NCBI taxonomy): Eukaryota > Metazoa > Cnidaria > Hydrozoa > Limnomedusae > Olindiidae > Craspedacusta > Craspedacusta sowerbii. Next base: position 1,605 of record QQSS02190207.1, on the reverse strand, counting down.
ACAGAGAGTGACGTTCTGCCACTAAACCAAATTTTTATTTAGAGCTAGAAGAAGAAGAAGAAGAAGAAGAAGAAGAGTATTCTTCTTCTTCTTCTTCACATTAGGAATGCTAGTGTTTGGCAAATTCATAATTTTCGGTCTATGATGGCCAGGACCACCAGATGGCCGCCAGATAAATCCCTGCAGTTTCTGTCTTTGATTTCTGAATGCTTGAAGCTGTAGATTGTTGTTTCAGGTGGAGCATCTTTCTCTGTATCTTTTAGGTACACGCACCAGAATTTTGTTGATATCATCATGGAATTGTCTTCCGAAATGTAACCCATTGATGAAAAAACTGTTGTTCAAGGAGGAAACCCGGCCCTCCGAAATTCGCCAGGCTCACACTGATAGAAGTTCTGCTGCAGGAGATAAAGTTTCCACCACTAAAAGAGTAATCATTTCTGATACTGCTGCTGCCATTGTGAATATAACCCAATCCCCTGCAGGTCTTGCTGATTTGAGGCACGAATCTATTATCGGCTGATGAGAGATCTCGTCACTTATTGACGAGAAGTATAAAAAGGATCCAGACATATTGGGTGCACCATTAGCAGCTTTTACAAGGCAGGGAAGAAGCCTTCTAAAAAGCACAGACTCCGCTCTGGCATCAGCACTTAACTGCTTTGGAAAGTACTCTGGTGATGCTGTTGTACAAGGGGGAAAAGAGAAAGGGCTACTTTCCTTGATAGCAATCGGGGTACAACCTACGGCTACTGTCAGGAGAAAATACTTGGGAGATGTAAGAAGACATTGGTGCTGGTTGACCTATAAAACGTATCTTAAATTTGGACAGTAGTACAGCCAATAATACACTGTTTGCATCCCGAGTAACTCGCAAACGGAAAGCCCCGCATTATCTTTATCTGCGTCTCAGGCAAGTGACAACGCATTCTACTAAATAGTGAGCTGTCAACCTTTACGGATAACATAAAAAGGTGCACTTATTATTGCACATCATAATGCTGCGATTAGGCTGAGTTAGTCATTATTCCAAGGCAATTCTTCCATAATGTTAGCTTTTACACTGCTTCTGTAATGAGGGAAAATTCTCTTGCTCAAGTTATTCTATATTAATTTTATAGGTATTTGCAATTGCTGTACACGAAGCTGACGTTTGTTTCAAAATGCAGAAATGATTAGAGATTTGCAGGGTTTCAGTAATGTGGATTCTTACTTGCGCAACTGTCAGAATATTTTCCTCCAACATTGGGACTAGAGTTTACAACCAAAATCTTGCAGAAAATATTTTACATAGAAATCAGGCACATTACCTGGTTTGTGTTAGTATATTCTTGTACCTTGATCATGCTACATGCAATGAATTGCCTTTGCTTGGAAACTGCCTAGAAGATGTCTAGCTATTTTGCTAAAGTCTTTTGCTAAAGTTTTATTTCTTGGTAATTATCTAGTTTGACAGACGATTCCACATCATATTGTGTTTCCATTGCTATCTGCAAGCAAAAAATCCTCAGGCTTCCAATGGGCTATACAGTACCATCCATTAGGAAATCATTATATATAACCAAATATATATATATACATAAATAAATATATATAGAAATAAAT
>QQSS02190196.1:0-13216 GCA_003687565.2 Craspedacusta sowerbii | reverse complement strand
TATATATATATATATATATACATATGAGCGGTCAAGCGCCACAAATAGCAGGTGGCGAAAAGGATCATACATTCATGACCGTTTAGATACAAAATTGAGAAAAATTACAATAGGTGCAGGCAAAACGACCAAACAACGACGAAATTGCAATATAAGTAAAAAGACTGAAAGCGACTGTTCAGCTTGTGGCAGGTCTTCTGCAACAAAATCCTCGCAGATGCAACTGAAAAAATTTGCTGCAAAGGAGATTTGCGTATAGCGAGGAATGACTTATACAGCTTGTGCACGTACCTTGGAAAATCTGAACGTGGTTGTATATATCCAGACCCCAGACCAATCCAGCAAACGCTGATATCTGCACCAGATCGCTCGAGGCTTTGATCGTTCGCCACCCAGAGCCAGACGGCTTTTCCACAGTTACCCCGGTACGCAGGAACACATCACCATTAGCTTTTATGGCCCACACGCAGTCCACATCAACACACACATAATGCATGTCCTTCTCGAAAGGGGCCCAATCATTACCTGAGCATCGAGTAGAAAATATCGATAACATACAAAATATTAAACACGAGCGGCAGGATCACGTGACAGTTACAAAAGGGTGTTACATTAAGAGTTTCAAGTTTTTTTTTGTAAGCAAAATTCGTCTACGTTGCAAACAATGTTTTCAATAAAATTTTTAGAAACTGCAGAGGACATGTCAGCCACATAGATTTATAACTTTTTGAGGTTTTCCCATCAACATCAATTCATCAGGCGATGCAAAACACGGAACAAGAACATGACAGCTACCAGACAAGCAACACTTAGCAACCTAAATTTTGCAACCTCAAGCCAAACAAACAGAATCCACGATTGTGGCCTACCTTGCGGGCAGGTGTCTCTTATCCCAGTTCGGTAAAAAGCTACTTTTTGTCGGTTGATGCACCATACGACGGTGCCTTGCTGATTCGACGAGATCATTTGAGCACGACCGTCTAATTTCTTCCAGGCATAAGTCCTGCTCATCAAGGATGTATAGAAGACGTGGTCATGCTGATCAACCACCCACAACAACAGGTCGGAGAGGGCTACCGACTGGGACGTGCCGCAACCAGGTCCCGTGGCCTCCGCCCAACTGTCCGCCAAGAGACGAAGCCTATCGTCCACGGTATACGCCGCGCCTTTCGGAGATGCCGAATAACGATTGACGTCAGAGTCAGACTCCGTTGGCGAATTCGTGAAGCTGCGTCCGTACGGGCGGTGGTTCGTCTTGGATCGCACAGGCAGCGTAGTGCGCGCCTCGGACGATTCAATCTCAATAGGCGGCGAATGAGAGCGGTTATCCTCCGCGTCGGTCTCCTCGCCAGACGATATCACCACAGCCATATCCTGACTACTGTCCGAAACGTAATTCACGTCGTCGTAGTTCAGGAAGTACTGGTCGTCCGATGCGGGCTCTTGAATAGAAAAGTCGTGTATGGATATATCCGAAACGCTCACGCGATCGTGCGAGTATATCGACGTGAAGTTGCCTAGCTGAGGCGCGGGGAACGGTGGGGGTTCAGGCGGACGCTCGGGGAGGGGTATTTCTCGCTCATCTGGAACAGTGAGGCTGTCGATATCCACGTGATCAGCTAGAAGGTTAGCTACGATCGAATCGTCATCGCCATGCTCTGCGGCCTTCGATGCAAGATCACTGTGCACCTGCTCTAAAGCTTCGCCTCGAACATGCTTTGCCCGCTCGCTGGCTGTACTGTGCCCACTTGCGTTGCTGCCTTGTCGCCGGTGCGTGATAAAAACCACGTGGGAGTCACACTTTGCAGCCAACTCCAGTGGTCGATCAGCGGACATCAGAGAATAGGCCTGACCAGAAGGTAGGAAGCCGTTCATCGATGTAGGCGACATTCTTCCGCGTAAGTCGCCAGGATTTACGCCGTCGCAACTGCCGTCTGCAGCGAGTGTGATGTCGTCCTCGGTTAAAGCAGTTCGCAAGCCATGCTCATGACCAGACTCATCGATCGAGTCTTCTGATTCACTCGCTCGCTCGCTACGCAAAATTTGGCTCGGGCTAATGGAGGACGGATTTGGTTCCAGCGAATCATCACGGTTGCGAGGCGACAATAGTTCGCTCTCCCCTCCGTGGTCGCACACGAGGTGCTTACCGTCCAAAACAGCGGCCTGCACCGCTGAAGCGCATGGAGCCAGCTGTCCATTGGCGACATCAGGTTGAGCTTGACTCAAGGTTTGTTCGCCGCCACCCAGCAGGTGAGCGCTATCCCACTCCGCATGTGACGAAGAGGCATGCATCCGGTCAGGAACGATACTATCGATACGAGGACCACCTTGATCAGTATCAATAACAATAGCGGTGGAGGCAATTTGGACTGGTCGATCAGTTTCCCGCAACGCATCAGTGCTAGGCGAGTTCACCTCCAAACTTAAGCCACCTGCCACAACAGATCCATCGGGACGAGCCAAAACTACGGATTCTACTCCCACATCCCTTGCGGTAGGATCACAGGAGATAGCAGATGACCACGCTGCAGAAGGCTCGACCACAGCAACGTCTCGGTCTGCAAGGTCGCTGCTACCGACGGCCAAGTGAACTCTCGCAGCTGCGACGGGGGTTTCGGTTCGCGCAAGCGATTCCCTGCCAACGTCAGCATCTGCCCCTGCAGCCGTAGCAGCTACGCTAGTTTGCACTGACGAGATAAGTGCGGTGTCGCCGATATCGCCAGGTCTCCGCATCGCATCTGCACTTACCGAATCGGAAGCACTTCGGTTACCTTTACTAGCTACAACCAAACAAAACAAACAAAAGTTTGAAAAACTCAATGCGCGAGGCAATCGCCACGCAGCACACCTCCCAAAGACCAACCCAACGTGGCACCAGCTGCGCCAGCAAATCTACAGGATATTGGATACTATCTTCTAGTATAAATCACAACTAAATCAACGTGCCTGAAAACATCACCTACTTTCAATTATTCCGACACAAGCATATTAACTATGACGTAAAAACATCTAATGCGACAGGCATTCTAACAAAAACTCCTTAAAAGAATGGATAACCAACTGCAGAAGTGCAGAACACCACGATCCCACACAGCAAATCCCACACAGAGCGAAGTTTTCGAATAGAAACTAACCAAGCAGACTTATAACTATACAACAGACGACATAGGTTAAGTATGATAAGAATAATAATTTCAAATGTAACAACTTCTACTGTAATCACACCACAATAGCAATAATTCTTAAAAACAACAGAACAACAAATCGAGAATTTAGTGCCTAGTTTTCAGATAAGGATATGCCGCCCTTAACGCAAGCTTGACGATGCTTTAGCGAGAGACATTGGGCGACCCAGCTCTACCCAGGCGGGGAGGTACTTAGAAATCAGAAGGGCAGACGAAGAAACAACTAAGCGACTAAAATACCTCCTCTCGGACTCTTCTTTCTCGGCTTCTGCTTTGACGTTCCCTCGAACACGATATCGCAAGGGAACTGCTGTGTTGACAAATGCTTGAAAGATGCGTCCCTCTTATCGACACCTTGATTCTTCGGGGCTAACAACGTCTGCGCAACTTTCCCTGAGCTTTCAAAGTCACCGCTGGACTCAAACGCCCTCTGCAGATCGACAGGTCTGTCAGCATTTAGGTTTTCGCTTGCGTTAAGACGAAAGCCTTCACGTCGCACTCTCGCAGCCTCGCCATCGCTTGAACTCGTTTTGGAGTCGCTGCCAGATCTTCTGCGGTCCGATCTTTCGCCATCACTGGCCGTGCTAATATTCCCGTTGGCGGTAGCGCCTTGGACCCCAGCGCCACCCTGGAGCAACCGAGGACTGGAAACGAGGTGGTCGGTATCACTTGAATCGAAGTCTTCGCTATCTTTGGCAGTAATCTGATTTTTGATTCGCTTCGCTTGAGTTTTTACGTTGGTTACTATGTCGTCAAAGAGCTTGTTAAGTTTATCCGTATCCTGAAAGTGGCTAAACGAACTGCCCAGTTGACTTTCGGCCACCTCATACGGGTTGTTCAAATCGATCTCCTGCACATCGATTGCATGGCTAACCATACGAGTTTCGTAAACAATTCTTCGAATGAAATGCTCCTCTCCTTTCGTTAAAATGAGCAATTCGTTGCCACAGACACCAATGTGAATAACCCGTCCGAGGTTGCTATGACACCCAATGACGCAGCCGGTATCGGGGTCCAGGACCCACACACAAGAACCCTGCCACGTCGCTAGGAACTTCCCATTGAAGGGCAACAATATCCCGAACTGCCTCTGCTCTCCAGCTACAGGGGTCTCTAAGCGGGAAGGCAGATGCAAAGTCTGAATAATTGGTTCTCCAGCGTTGATGGAGTCCTTGTATATCATGGTGCTGAGTACCTTACCTTCGTTGGTGGCCTTCCATACCCTAAGACCAGGCCTGGCGGCAAAAACCGTGAGAGGAACATCGCTGGGAAGGTCTCCCGCGGGAGGCAAATAGCAGGCGCCGAAATTTCCGTAGCTAGAAGAAGGTCGAGGCAAGTTTCAAAACACAGCTAAAAAAATCAATAAATCTTTGACAAGGAAAATCGAAGATGCCTAGGCAGTTTAAAAAATCAAGAATTTTCTTCACGCGAAACGAAAAACCGAAAATGTCGCAACGATTCTATATGCAGCAGGTGTACGATATGGAATAAACCGAGTTTTGCACGCGGATGTAAATGTTCTAAAAGAAGCGGCTTGCCGGAAACATAAAAGAAAATAATAATGTCGGAAGCATAGGAGCATAATGTATAGCATCCCCGGCTGGCTGCGGCTTAGAATATCAACAATATAACGTATGAACATAGATGAAATAAACATATGAAGATAGACCTAAAAAGTTTGTATATCTTGTCCCTTTGCTAATAAGCTGCCTTACGTTTTCCTTTCTTGCTGCCCAACTTGCACAATCGTTTTGGTGTTGAATGGCCATATTAAGGTTCGCCTAAGAGTTGATATAAGCAGAGCCGTATGACTGAAGGCCAGCTGCACAACTGCGGAGTCTTCTTTGCAGATGAATACTGTGTGAGTCTTGCCCTAAAAGGAAACAAAATACGTTCCCGAACGGTCCTCCTACAGATCCCTGATAACCAATAAAGTTATACCATCTCAAACATAGTTTAGGGGGCTCATGATACCATCCAAACGGCTTACCAGGTGCCTGGCGTTGATGGTAATCTGGAGCACCGATAGGAGAGGGGCTTATAAGATGCATCAACGAAAATAAGCCTCAACTTTGCCTATGGGTTTTTCAGTTATTATGGTAGCTTTCGAAGTAACTGAACAAGAGCACGCTGAAGAAGGAAGCAACTGGTTTGCTTCTCACGTTTGCAAGCGGGTGACGTTTGCTACCATACCCTTAAAAGGGGCGGGGTCATATCAGGGAAAAGCTGTCACCGACGATCGTTGAACTGCGCATGCAGGAAAACAATTGGCTTTTCAAACGCAACAACAACAACAAGCTAACTCAATGTCCGCCTAGCACAATTTTCGAATAAAGAACTAGTAGGCAAAGAGAGCAAACGATAACCATGCATCCACCCCCCAAAAAACAAGAACAACAAACAAAGAACCCACAACTAGACAATAGAAAACAAAATGTGCTAAAAACTACAATGCGGCAATAATTTGCAGCTCAATGTACCTCATCCATGGTGATGATCGTAATGGCGACATGACCAGCGCTGTCCGCAGTGAACAGCTTGGTGCCGTCTGTCGTCCACTTTATATCAGTTATAGGAGCTGTGTGATGAGAATCTACAGTGCATTTCAGGGCAACCTAATGTTAGAAAGTCAAATTATGTTAACTTAAGTCATGCTTATGTCAGAAAGTCAAGAAGCAGAATCAAGCCCATCACTAACAACAAGAACAACATTAACGACAATGATATTTTTTTATCCCACAATAGCATGCTACAGAAATATTGGTGAAATTCAAACATCTTGATATGCATGAAAGCAATAAAACTGCATTTAGTTACGACGCACGCCTCATCTCCGGCCTCAGGGCTTATCGACCGACAAGGCCACCTGATTCTGAAGCCCGTTTGAAGGCTGCATTTCTTTACGACCACCCACCGACCCACCCCCACCTACACAAACACACACCGTTAAGCTACCGTTAACTCCTCAACCCGCGATTGGTCCGAATCTAGCGACATGCCGTGAAATTCAATGTGGAGGCTGCACGCTAAGGTACAGTAACTTCATATCACATTTTATTTGCATTAAGATTGCATGAGCTAGTTCGGATAGGGTTTAGGGTTAGCGTTAGGGCTTAGGCTACACTTACAATTAAAAAAAGCAAGCAACATGCAGGCGAAAGCTGTTCTCCGTCAGCAATAACTGCAGACCGGTCGCCATCTTGCAAACCTAAACTGGCGCGAGCAGAAGCCCATCAGACCAATCGTAATGCAGCGCTTACTGAGGAGTAATTGGCACATTTATACCCTCCACACACTCACTAATAGAGAGCACATTAGAGTTTCATCAGACTACGTATTAAAGTATGCCGACGCCAGGAATCCCATGATTAATGTGTGCCCGTGCGCTGAGCTCCTAACCCGCTGCTATCCTATACTTTGAGGGAAGAAGACGAACAAAGGAGAATATAAGAGAGACAAGCACCCCAAATCCACAGCCCGCGGTGCTATTCCGGTAGAGCCCTATTACTCGTCGCTCATGAGGTGGCAGGCATTGAGTGACAGTTCCTTGACGAGAGCAGCCTGGCAAAACATGACATTTAACTCCCACAACCATTCACTTACAGTGGCGAATCAGCAGGTTTATTCCAGCAATTCATTTGCATGTCTATCAATATAAAGTCGGCGCCAATTCACCTGCGCAAGCACAGCGGCGCTATTAGCAAACTATAAGTAAGCATGAGTACACAACAACAGTCATTGTCTTAATGACCCAGTATTGCTACATATCAACAGAGGGTCAAACTTGGCAACCACAGCTACTTTAAAAGCAAGCCATACATAATCTGGACTATACACCAACAGTCGCTGTCTTAATGACCCTGTATTTCTGAATATCGACAGAGGGTCAACGTTGACAACCACAGCTACTTTAAAAGCAAGCCATACATAACCATGACTATACACCAACAGTCGCAGTCTTAACGACCTTGTATTTTGAAGGATCAACAGAACGCCGAGCAAAGCTAGGAACAACAACAACAACAGAAAAAAAGACTTTCAAATTCTCGTGGGCGAGGCTTATTTGATCAGTCCTTGCGACAGTGACTATAAGCGGTGGATGAAGCTACACACAATGGCTTAAAATTCGACGTGAACTCGCCGCTAATACAACAAGGCATTTAGTAGCGGCTGGACCAAGCAGGAGCAAAGTCACAAAGCAAAAAAACACTGCAACGAAAATAAAAATAAAGCACCCAAAACTAAAGTAAAAATACCTCTACGTGCGTGCGTGCGCATGTGTTTCTGTACGCGCGCGCGCGTTCGTGTTTGTTTGTGTGTGTGCGAGTGTGTGTGTGTGTGTGCGTGTGTGTGTATGTGTGTGCGAGGGACGGACAGCAAGATGGTGAATTTATTTTGTAAAGTTGAATCTGAAAACCGCTTTAAAAAGCACAGAACACAAGCGCACACAAACACACAAACACACACACACACACACACACACAAACGAATGAACTCCTTAAAGCCTATTAGGACATTATAAAGCCTTTTTCGGAATACAAAAACACCCAGGAGTCTATCCAGATATTAACCTGTCCTTTAAATAAAACCCCCAACGAAACTAGACCCGTTTCTCAAACGAGAAAAACCTGCGAAACGGAAAACAAACCTCCATTTGTTCATTCTTCTTCGGTGCGTAGTTGAATATCGTGATTGTGCCGGAGAACTGACCAGACGTGACAAAGTTGTGCGAATCTAATAGCTTGATACTGGTGATGGGAACCTGGCGATTCTAAGGGACAAGGGAGTGACAAGAACACTTTTATATCAGCAAACTGACTTCGCGACATCACTAAACATGAAGTCTTGCATACAAGTTTTTATAACCCGCCAGAGGAAAACTTATGGACTTCACCTAACCATGGACAAGCTTTTCTGAAACAGCAACGATTCACAACTCGAGAATGAGCGCTCAATTGTGCTTTAACTAGCACAATAGCTGCCTAGACTTTGTCCAGTGAACTATACCACTACTGGTCAGAGCTACCTAATCCATCGAAAGAAAATGGTCAAGATTATCAAAAGAGCAATACTATGACGTATACATTAAAATATTATTCCATCTTCCCATGTAGTGCAGAAAGACAGACCCACTTATTACAAATTACAATCCAGGAGCCAATACTTCATTCAAGAAGATGACAGAGGGTCCAATCCAGCAGCCAATACTTAATTCAAGAAGACGACAGAGGGTCCAATCCAGCAGCCAATACTTCATTCAAGAAAATGACAGAGGGGTCCAATCCAGCAGCCAATACTTCATTCAAGAAAATGACAGAGGGGTCCGCCTTATCGAAACAAGAACAGGATAAAGACGCCGCCGGTTCAGAAAGGACACATACCATGGCGGCCTTGTAATGAACCACCCCATACAAGAAACCTACTAGTTCTACTAAAAAAAAAAAACGGGATGCCGTGCAAATACCCAGCGTAAAAGCAGGCTAGTCTAGCAACTGCAGCAAAGAAGATCTTAAACGTGCCTTCACGCTCTACATAATTCAACATACTGCTATATAAATCGATGTTATGACGAAATTTACATATGAAGAAAATAACATATGGCTAAAAAAAAACAGTCACGAAAATTTGAGCACTGCTACCCTATTTTAACTAACAACATATATTGAAAGCCGCGACACAAATTGGTAGCTTTATGTCACTCCAGCGCACAAGGTTGAAGAGGCTTACTTGTAGAGCTTACATCCTTGGCAAGCAGCACCATGCTAATTAAGCATCACTATCCAAGCCTGCGGTAACGCAATTCAAATCAAAAAGAAACAAACATAATAACAGACAAAACGCGCCAACGCTTTACATACCTCGCATACGAAGCGACTCAACTTGTGCTTCCCTCTATCGTAAAAGAATACAATTCCAAGATTACAACCCAGACAGATAAATTTCGCGGTCACGTCCAAGCACGTATACTCTACTTTTAGAACATCATTGGTTCGTGCAGTAGTGATAATCTTCTTCAAGGTGGAGTCATTCCGGTTAAAAAGCTTATCCTTCAAACTTGTGAATCCCAACTGTGCCTTGAGGGGCAGAGCATCTAGCAAGTCAGTGAGAACCTCGCGCTCTCTTAGAACGATGTCCTTGCCAAGCATGACTTCGCAGCTACCATGGCCGTCCTAAATTTGAAGCGCGAAGCGAAGAGGTTCAACAGCGACCCATACTCATACCTCATGACCAAGATATTACCAGTCACTTAAACATTCAGTGCATGTAAGGGGATAATAAGATGAACGGCAACCCAAACTTATACTTAATAAATCACGATGATATTAGCAGTCACAATTACTAGCAAGACATTCAAGCCAAGTTGAAGTAAGAGCGAAATTTCATTGAAATCCCAACACAGCCCAACACCAGCAGAATTCAATGCGCCAGCACCATTTATTTTACGCATGAGAAATTATGCGATGAATATTAAGCCACAAAAAAAAGGACTGATTGCGGCACGTTCAGTTGGAGCAGCAAGTAAATCAGCTACAATCCACGCAATGTCACCTGGACGCCACCTGTCAAGAGACATGAAGACACTAATCCAAGATAGCATTTGCGCTGCAGTCAAGGCTGCGATGAATCTACCGTATGGCGATCACTTGAAACAACGCTGCAAAACAAACACAACTTGGTTAAATACTCAAGATTGCAGTATATTCTCTTCCGAATTGCAGCAGAAAACTTCTCAGACAACTCTGCCCCACAATTTTACGTTGAACTATCAACCGAAAAGCATCCTAAATAGCGTATAGATTAATCGCACATGGTTCTAGGTACAGGCGACCCACACCTAGGTGGATAGCTTCAGCTTCCATCTCAACGCCTGCGATTTTCCAGATACGGAATCGTTTCTTACGAAACCTGAGAAAAAAGCAAATGTTTTTCTGCTTGTTATAATATTGCTTGCAAAGTCAAGCGGAGTGCTTATTAAGACAAGATAAAATTACTTCGCTACGGAGACAATTCTTTCCGATTAGGAGGAACGACAGCAAGGTGATACAAAGATGTTATAGCTTTGTTGACTAATTTTCATCGGCTACGAAGAAAAAAAGGGAACAGTCTAACACTAGCATATACGGAATCATCCTCGAGTGTCGCACCAGGATGGAAACGTCGCACGAAGCCTCACAATTTAAAATGCCTCTCGAAACATTCAAGATCAGAATCCATAACTTGCGAAACCTGATTTTATGCCACTTTCGAACCAACCTAATGCAAAAAAAAAAAAAAAAAAAAAACACTGGCGTTATAGCTCCATGCGGTATGGTCGGCTCCGACTAACAACTTTTCACATGAAAGACAAGCAGTTTCTTAGCGCATATCTCGAAAAGTCTTTCCTTAACCAAGAGTTCGCCATCATGTGTGGTTAAGCAATCAGATGCTAAACAAGTCATTAGATGGACGCCGAGCACATGCTAATACAAAATCTGTGTGAAAAGATTTACCTAAGTAATGCTCTGCTTTTTCAAATATGGTTTTATTACAGAAATGACATTGTGTCCGCAAACATTGAAACGAAACTCGGAATGATTTTCACACCGGCGCAAGGGATCCTGAAGCCCTGGATTCAAGTTGTCACAGCAGCCAGAAAACTGAATCCAGTTCTATCCAGCTGACAACCGTTGCAGTTTTCTTAAATCCAGATTAAGAAATACAGAGACAACTGGGAAAACTACTTGGAAACACAGGGAAAATTTGAAGAAACAAAGCGGATAGGCATTTTTTAGGTGGAAGAACCAAACAAACTTTGAAAAAGTTAGGATACGACATGAAGTGCTCAAGATAAATGCTAGAGTCAGCTAAGAGAGTATCACTAAAACAGTTGATCGAACCCCTTTAGAGATTCTGGCACCATTTATCTCTGCGATAGCTTTAGATAGGCCGCCCAACGCAACAAACCTCCTTGCGCCTCCATAATCTTAACACATAATGGTGCCAACATTCAAAAGTCTATCATGGGATCAATAACAGGGGGCGATACAGCTGCAAGAAGTGTCCACTTGACATGAAACAGGTCGATAGAAATAGAACAGTAATTAAATAGCTGGAATATGCGTTAAGAAACTGTCATCAGAAGTATGGATATCAATGCAAACTCTCCAGATCACAGCAGTAATACCAATTTCATGCAGTAGTTAATAAACAATTAGCATTGAATATGGATAAATTGGAGATGAGAATTAAAATGCAATAAATCTAAATAAACAAAGTAGTCACAGGCACAAAGACGAAAAGAAAAACAAATAACATTATTTAACAAGAAACTTGTAATCCTCAAAGATACATCACATGCCATCACTCCTTATCACAGTGCAGTTTCCCACCACAATACCATCCTGAAAAATTAAATAGCCAGATAGGCTGAAGATCTGCAACAGTTGAATCTATACTAGGGTTCAGCGAAAAGAAGCTTTGTCAAGAGATTACTGTGGATTCAATTATTCACCTCATATACATTATTTGGGATGTCTTGCGAAATGTTCAAGCACCTTAAGATTAGATGCTACCCATGAGGAATGTTAAGACTTATTCATAACCAAGCTAAACAAGAAGTTGATCAATCTTATAAGAAATAATATGCATAACACAGGCCTAATGTTGAAACTAAATAAACTAAAGGCTTGGAAGGAGCATGCTCAGGACAGGGATCATGCAATTATGGGTCAAAGCATATAAGCATCAAGTCTAGTCTGCCAATAAAAGTCAATAAATCAGGGATCATCAATTATTGGTCAAAATCTACATGTATAAAGCCTGGTCCACCAATTAAAAAGTTTTAAGCAGAAGATTGGATTTTTATAGTTCCTTGCCACTTGGTTCATCATGCACAACTTAAATTTTTCCTAAAAGACTGGAACCAACCTTAAGGATAAGCCTATCATAGCTGCAGGCTAAGTACTTGAGCAAGATTACAAGCGTTTTGTATTAGCACTTAAACACTAGACAAGGGCAGCAAGAGTGTAAATCTCTATTAAAGGAATAATGCATAACATCATTAAGCAAAAAAGCAACATGCTTAACATAGAAAATTCAGGTTCTGTATGCCATTTTATCAGAAATTCAGCTTCATATTAAAGCGAGAAGCGGCCATGGCAAGCTGAACATCTTACATAAATCCAGTCTACTAACAGAAAGAACCACAAACAACATAACTTTTTACGAAAGTGGAATAAGTACCAATTAATCACTGGTAAGTCAACTAGCCCTGTGTTTAGAACCTGAGAAGGTTCTCAGTACAGGCTCAGGGCTAAGATGCAGAGAATGGGATAGAAGGTGGATTCAATCAATAGCACAAACGATAGCCCAAACATACTGGATAGGAATTTAGTGGATACCCCAATAGTGCAGTCACCTCTATACTTCTATTGTCTATCATATAGTCAGACACATTGAACATCTCAAACAATCATTTTTCAAAGAAACAAAAGAAAGTTAGCTAGATAATAAGCCATGCAAACCAAAACGGCCATACCTTTTATAAATAACACCCTTGGCTCAGTGAAGTGACTTGTAGACCACAAAATAATGACAAATATTAACTTGCCTTGTATGCCTTGCAATATGCTGCTGAATGTGATCAAAAATTCTGTTGCTTCAAGTGTCAATAATTAAACCTTGCCTTTATCTTTGTGATTTCCAACATCACCTTTATGATTTAAGACCCCTGCCCAAACTTATCCAAGGAAAGCTTGAAAGCAATCTTCAGCAATTCCAGCTGTCAGCAAGTAATTGAGCAGGCTGGCAGCCCGACTGATGACTGACTGACTGACAAACTGATGGATGAGACAGAAGGTTGCCTATTGAGTTCAATAGTGGCTAAGCACCACATGAGCAAAGACAGGCAGTTAAGATTCAAAGTGAGGCACAGAGACAGACTGTAACTGACTGACTAACTGACTAACTGTCTATCTGACTGACTGACTGACTGACTGACTGACTGACTGACTGACTGACTGACTGACTGACTGGCTGACTGACTGACTGAC
>QQSS02190195.1:0-26875 GCA_003687565.2 Craspedacusta sowerbii | reverse complement strand
GTGGCAAGCTTATTACATTTTTACGATGATTTTCTTTATCCAGTTTGTTATTTAAGTATGTGCGGGTTTTGGGCGTTTCCCTACTTATTACTTTTTAAGATCAATTCTTTGCATAAGTGGTAATTGAATTATGGAGCAAAATCGTATAAATTCGGGCGAAAACTATGTAAAATCAGAGTTTTGAGAGAACACCACGCAATTCAGTATTCAATAGTCTCTCATCGCAACAGATGGTGGTGGTGATGATGATGGTGATCATGACGATGATGATTATGAAGCCACTAAATCATGACGTAACGTTGTCTCAAAAAAAGCATAAGCCTATCAAAACGATCCAATGTAGCGTTGCTAGCATAACAAATACGTCTTCGCCATCTGCTTCTCAACACACCACATTCTTCAGTCGCCACCAAAGAAGCGTTATTCTTGTCCTTTCATGCACCAAGAATCTTCCGTCGAGGGGCAATTGACAGCAACTGCTCCGCAACAACGCTCTTAAAATGTGAGAAGTGAGGAAGGAAGGATTCACGGACGCAATCACAAGTCCTACACAATTCACGAAATCTTAACCCTCGGAAGGCGTTGTGTAAGAGGGTATAAATCTATAGTTTACTCATCAGGGATTGCTACACTGCGATTGGTCTGATATGATGTAATCAGGGATTGCTACACTACGATTGGTCTGATATGATGTAATCTCGCAGCAGTTAGGCTCACAGGATGCTGACCGGTCTGCAGCCTTTACTGATGGGGAAACTTTCGCTGGCATTTTATTTATTTATTTATTTATTTTGCTAAGTGTGGCTGCAACTGTAGCCCTAACCTTCACACTTTTCCTAACCCTTTCCCTAACAAGCTGGAACAATCCTCAAGCAGTTAAAACTTTCTACGAAATGAAAAAAATAACTATTTGAAGACAGTTAATCAAAGCATCGCGCCGCCATATTGATCTTCGCGGCATGTCGCATGATCAATCGCGGATTGAGGAGTTTGCGGTAGCTTAAAGGTATAGTAACGCGCCCAATTAGTCGTCCATGAGCGTGGTGCTAGTTTCGTCATAGCAAGCGTTGTCTGCGTATTCATTTAGAACGATCGCATCTCTCCGTTTGGCTTGAGTGGACACCGGTGCCCTGTGACGCCAGCCGATGCAAACACGATTAATAAGTCACTTGGTGCATCGTTGGATTTATTAGAAGACGACCGTAATTGCAAATGGCCAACTTGAAGTTGCACTTTCGTGATTTCGACTCGCAAATTAAAGTTTTTTTAAATTAAAGTCTTCATCAAAACTAATCCGGAGCAAAGTCCAGTACTAACTGATTCAAGAAAAACAAATACCCTAAAACATTTTCATACTGAGGCATTGCAGTGAATGCATAAGAAGACCTCCCAGTATAAACGTAACCACTTCCTCCAATCTCCATAACTCTCTCTCACAAACTGCCAAAACATTACAAATTTTAAAACGCTTTATGAACCCTCAACAATCACAAGCATATACCACATAGCATTTGCGTGCGGTGTCTTGCAAAGCCATATAAAAATGTAGGAAATCCGAAATAAAATTGGGTGAAACAGACCTGGTTAGCGAAATGATTTTATGTTAAGCCTGACTCTGTTCTGATGTGTCTCAATGGTGAAAACCCCATTCCCAGCTCAGCAAAGGCGCATAAGCGAGTTGTGACTCAAAGTTGAAATCAAGAACGCGATTTATAACTTTGTTCCATAAGTGAACAGGGTTATTCCCTTCCACTTTTGACGTCCATAGGGAACATATGCCTACCATGGAGAGCACTGGTGACATGCAAGTTTAAGAGAAACTTAGTCTCCTTGACATAAAGAAAGGAAGGGCTTTTAAAACGACTGAAGCTAGTTCCAGACTAAGTGAAAGTGGCTGAGTGCATTCATTGCCATTTGAAAGTTCAACGCGTCGCTGTTGCAAGTCGTGTAAGTATTAAGTAAGTGGTGGAAAGTCAGTAGTTTTCCCGGATGCGCAGTCCATCGATCGTCGGTGACAGCACATGAGTCTAGTCGTCGGAGTTTGGTTAAGCATCTCAAGGAGCTTAGGAGCTCGTTACGTTCCTTCAAAGGGAGGCTCGGACGACTGGTCGATGCTCCAAAGATCGTGAAACTGACATCGCACTGTCCCCTGTTACGAGGAGACACTCTTCTAGAAGACCTTCACAGCAGACGGCGATGTTGTACCATTCTGATTAGGTTATTTTAGAAGATTCGCTAAACAAGGTAGCCACAAAAATGTGTCACACACCCTGCTTGCCCACAGTCGGCCGCGTGAAGGTTCTCCTAGTTGCTCGGTTGCAAGGAGTGTGTTCAACGCACTCTTAAGCGACTTTTCAGAGCGATGGGCATTCTGCTGCAATCAATGCGGGAATTATGCGGGTGAACTTATGCTCAGTTCAAACGTCGCACTTCCGCCGCGTCGAATTAAATGATTTTAGTTCGACGCGGCAGAAGTGCGACGTTTGAAACAGTTCTTAATTACGTGCGGCAATTATCTCCAGCTCGGCAAGCTCTGCCGAGCTTCAGTCGAATTTAATGTAATTGCATTCGACGCGGCAGAAGTGCGACGTTTGAACCAAGCATAAGTAGCGTCATGACCTCATCAGCTCAATCCAACATGTCACACATAATCCCGCCCGTGTGATAATACTTGCGTTTTGTAATCAACCTCTGAGCTAGTGCAAATCTGGACATATCAGGCTTATCTTCATGTGACACTCCTCCTTGTCGGTCATCAATTGGACTAAAATATTGAATCAAGATGCGCTACATTTCACTCACGCGAAGCTATCCTCACCGATGAACAAGCAATCGGATGACGTCATCCACGGATAGCTTTGCCAAAATCGTCGGGCAAAACGAGATTCCGCTCAGCGAGGACCGACGAAACACGTTAAAGAACGAATGCACGAATGCTCGGTAACCTTCAGCACAACTCGGCACTGAGGCATAAGGTAGCAAAGAGTTAACGGGAGAAGCGCTTACAATAACCGACGAAAGACGTTCAACAATCAGATTCTTGAATAGCACTAACGAGTTCAGCAAAACCCAAACACGGAGTCAGGCACATTCAAGAGACCAGTAAGAAAGCACAGAAGCGCTGGCAGAAATACTAGGCCTATACTTCTCCACGTACGATTTCTTCAGAGTGGTTGAGTAACATATCCGTCATTCAAACGCCGCAAGTCTTTCGAAAGTTTCCCATTAATAGTTTTCATACTAATAAAAAATTCTTATCTTGCACAGTTAAGAATGCCAGCTTGGTGTGCATGCGTAGCCAAGCATAAATAAGGCAGATGCATTTTTCCTTCAATTCTTCGATTAGTTTTTCATGTTCCCGGTTTCTGTCTTCAGTGATTTATAACCAAAGATCTTATCAAATAAATAATCGTCAAGATTACGTGAAGAGACTTGTATTCGAACACTAACAAATGTTCGCACTTTTTGTCATAGTCCTTTTTTGTAGATGCTTTGCAATCTTGTACACGACCATTTCCTTCGTATTCACTCCGAATTGTGTACACTGAACTGCGCACTTAACGTTGAAAGGTTGATCACGATTTATTCAAAGGCGCATGTTTTGATCCATTCATCCCCAACTATGCTTCAAAGTATTATATCCAAGTCGAAACGGAGCAAAGATTCAGGCTGATCATAAAATCAGCATCAGTATGAGCCGCTACCTAGATACACGATAACCTCACTCTCATTGTGCGTGTAAAATTTAAACGCGAACTCAGATTTTGGTGGGTTTCTCAATCCGATTAGCCATGAGGCTTCCATGCCTCTGTCTTCAGAAAGCGCACTTACGTTTTTCAGTTTTTACTTCGAGTTCATTCTTCTTTTTCTTCTTTATTTTCTATCTGCTCGATGTCTTTGTGAATGGCATTTCTGAAGAAATCTAAATCTTGTTGTTGCTGTTGTTTTATTTTATTTCATGCTTCTGAACATGAAAAACACTTCCAATGACTGGAAAAAAACGAAGAATCACAACTAGCAAAACTTATAGACCCCAAAGCAGTGATGCATGCAATACGTACAAGATTTTCAAGCATTCAAGTAGGCAGCGATCTTGACAAACACTTCATCCTACAAAATGCGCCCAAGAATATTGTACGTGAACGTAAATAGGTAATTCATCTTTTTACAGAGCGTCAAGACAACTTTACAGCAAAAGGCGCCAGATAAAACTACCAGTTAGCTGCCATCAACTGCCGGTCCCAAGCCTGGATGAACGAGGAGGGTCGCGTCCTCTAGCAAAACCACACACACAAAAAAAATAATAATAATAACAATAATAATAAAATAAATAAATAAATAAATAAACGCTCACCCTACATCGCCCACCGGTTATCAAGCACCAACAGTGGCGATAAGGCACTCACGCCCTAATCGTCGCTAGGAAAATGAAGAAGAAAAAGAAAAGCGCCAAATAGGCAGGGTAAACAAAGGTCATAGCGTCACTAGCAAGGGGGCAGTTAGTCAGTAAGGCTTGCGCAATCAAGCAGTGAAGGCCGCCTTATAGTCTACCGAGTCAAAGGCTGCTGAGATGTTGACGAAACAGATTATATATTCTGCTGGAATCTGTATGAGAGTTCCATTAACTTGCAGAACGCGATAATCGATGCAGCTGCGACCAGAGTTCAGGCTAGTCTCTGATTGGCTTCAAACGTTGAAGATGACGGAAGTGAGCATCTTGCTACATAGCAGCAAAATTTCTCAGATGGGTGGACGTACCGTGGAGGCTTCTCAGTCTCCAGGAAGCGCGTCACTAACGGACAGGCGAGAAGCTGTGCGTCACTAACCACAGTCGTCACCTAGATTAGCCGGAGAAACGACCTAACCTGCGACTATGCAAGATCGTGGCGTCTCTCGTCCAGCGCAAATTTGGCACCTGTGGATAGGTATAATTCGCAGGTGTCGAGAGAGCTGAGACCATCAGTGCTTAAAATCACGGGGTGAGCGGTCTGGGAATGGTCGCAATGTGTTCAATGCCATCTCGCCAGTCAAAGCTGATTTTCAGTGCCATGCATGCCGTCTCAGATGACGTAGCTATCCACGGATTTCTATCCAGTAGCTACTTTACTAACCAGTATGCGTGATTGAGAGCACTAGCAGTCTTATAAGTTTTATTTCCTCTATACTAAGTCCAAGTGCGAGTTTTTTTTATCTCACGTTGCAGACTTTGCATCATAACTGCAAGCAAAACTGACGACATCTTCAATCGTGATAAGCGATTAACCAGAAACTCATTGATTATGCTTGCTTTGACTGGCATCCAAGGGAAAAATGTGCAGCCGCCACAATTCGAACCTAAAATTCACTCCAACGATTGTCAGGATCGGCCAGGGACATTTGATCTTTTTTGGAACGCTCGCAGAGCTTCTGCTAGTGTAGGTCCATGCGGTATTATCTACCTCGATTTGGCTAAGAGCGATTGAAGTAAAGGTTCTAAAGGTGGGATAAAGCAAGAAGAGTTACCCCAATGTATTGGCAGGTAGTTTCATCAGTCATTTGCCTTTCCTAGATTCATGACATAGTGGCGGTGAGACAGCTTATTACGCACAGGTACTCTATGACCATTTAGTCGCTGCCCATCTTTCTCAGAAGCAAATACGGCATTGCAAAGGTTGTAAACCTGGAGCGTCGTGTCTAACGTATTCAACGTGGCAACTACGAATTGATCAGCATGCATAAAAAATGCACGCGTAGGAATGCTTGGTCATCACTGACTGACCCGGAGCAGTAGCGCCAATAGCACCTAGAACGGTCGAGTGCTTGTTGTTTTGGTGGCTGTATGGCTGCCATAAGTGGAAAATCGGACACATTGCATAGGCAGACAATGCCTCAGTCGTAGTAGTTTAAGGATACCAAACCGTTCCCCTAGCTCTCAACGGAAGGAGAAACGAGTTTTCTAAGTAAAACAGTAGATTTCGCCATTTTAAGACTGCTTACTGCATAAGCAAGCTGTACTGTTATTTTCGTTTAAACTCGACACGCCAACCACGTTTGATGGAGTTTGAGGTGTGCCTACACAGACATCAATATCAATATAGAGTCAATATTCGAATGAATGTCACTGTCGTGGTTTTTGCATGCATGCCACGTGACACAACAATCTATTCGCTTATTCAGCCAAGCTTGAGGCGGTTAAGGCGAGGTTAAATTGAAGCAACCAATTATTGAGCATTAAAAACGCAAAAACATGGATTTGCTCGTCGGCACTAGCCAGAGGACTCTAAACCATTGAAAACCACGAGCAAACAAAACTAAACAACAGAAAGAAAAAACATTAGGATCAGACATTATATACTAATACCTAATAGCAGTCCATATCAAGGAAAATTATCAAGAAGAGCTGAATTGCAAATCCAAGTTTTGATTAAAACAATAACTAAACTAAAGTAATTAATAGAATTTTGAAACACTAGGTTAGAATTTAGCAGTAGCACAGAAGTCTCATTCCTAATATTAATCTAAAAAAATAAATCCATACGTAATTTGAAAAACCAATTACCTACAAGCATGCAGAATTTGAATTAGCACCACAACCATAAGCACAACAGTAAAAATATAAGTGGACATGAATAAAATAATGTACATATGATAAATGCACAAAAATTGATGCTAATTAATGACTAATTTTAAGACGCTCAAACATTTGGTCTGTAAGTTGTAATCTATAATTTCATTTACCAATCAAATAACAGGTTATTGAAACAAAGCAAAGATAGGCAGAAGGGTGTCCAGCATTTATGTCTTTTCTATCATCATCAATTGGCACACTTCTTCCAATACATATTGATAAGATAATTATAGCAAGGTTCATCTTTCTCTCAGATGTTTAGTAACACCTCCATCCTTGGGGGTATTTCTTTGCCATTTGTAGAAGTCCATTTTTTACCATGACTTAGCCATCAGATGTCCAAGCTATCAAAACCTCTTTCATCCTCTTTCATCCACATCAATCTTGCTATCTCATGAAGCAACAGCATATCAAATAATTTGCCAGATTATCACAGGCATAATTTGGATATTTCTGGTAATGTCTGCCTTGACCAACATCACAATTGGAGATCCTTCCACTGCTTTAAATTCATTTTACTGTAATATTGATTAAAATACATTAAAATTACACAGGAATGATTTTATAACTTATCTTCTCATTGGCATAAAATCACCACTCAGTTTGACTTTATTGGTCCATACTAAATTTCCACTCATAAACTCAACTTTAACATCATTTGTTCCTTGCCAGTAACGCGAGATCTTTTAATTTTATGAGCACCTAAGGACAAGATGAAGCAATTTCTCAAGGCTCTGATTTATTTAATGAAAACTGGCCTTAATATAAAAATTGGCACTCCCTAATATGTATCAGCAGACGTTTCCACTGCCCTTTGCATCAAGAGCCCACATTTTCATTGCGGTAGGTACTTGAACATAAAACATTCAAAAGATCGGGAATCTTAGAGCATTTTGTTCCTACCCTTATACATTTCTTGCGCTTGCTTTATCATAAACAAGGATTTGCTGTTCTTTTTCCTACTCTACTGTGATGGAAATTGGCATAGGCCGCGTTAGCTTCAGATAAAAGGCGCGGCTATGCGCAGCTTACGATTAAACCATATACTCAGCGACTACTTCAATACTTTTGAATCAGCTCAATGCAAAATACAACATAATATACCACACCAAATAACTTTCCACAGATATGTTTTCACGTTATCCAGCAGAGATCCTACGTTGCAGCACAATATCTAGCCGCCATGTTTGTTATTAATTTGGTTCCCGATTTTCCAGTCTTTCCCGAACACAACTCTAGAACGATCTTCAGCTTTGCACGTTTCGCCTTTGCAGTTAACGAATGCACAGGTAACCCAAAAGTCTTTTTTGCAAGCCCTTTACGGAGTCTTCATCGAATTGCTGCAGTTTCGTGCATGAAATCCTAACTTACATGTACACGTAACATCCTATTTAACAAATGATCAACAGCTATGTTTGTGAAAGATATATCTTCTATTAAACGCTAGCTTAACCACTTTTTGCGGACGCTGCTGCTTTCTTTTTTCTATGCGTAATGAAATTTGCTTCAATTTTGAAAATAGGACCTTTAATTATTTGGAGAATAATTCGTTGTGTCTTGTACCAGATGTTGTTGTGAAGTTGTTCCTACCTTGCGTTAATGGAGAGAAACCGCACATCCCTAATAAGGCTTAATTCGCCAGGATAATTACTTTGAGGAAGACGCAACTCTAGGATTTCACCATAAACTAGTTTTTTTTTTTTTATTCAAGATGCTTATGATCTATTTGGCGATGCAGATGCAGGTGAGGAGTTAGGGGTTTTAAATCCTGATTCACTGTGAACGCTAGTCCTGCGCCGCTGATTTACAAACCGCATCGAGTTCATAATCGGCAGATCGGGGTGGATTTGTTCATTCTGGTAAACGTCTGCAGCGAATCTATGGTCCATCTTGCTTGTTGATTGCAAATTGGCTAAAATGATGTTTGATCTACTATTGAGCACTTTAGATATTATTTCAAATTGAGCTGTATACTTGGGTCGTTGCTCTTTGTTGATTGCTTATTTGTTTCTTGTTTTTACCGCTGTACGACGTCACTCGTTCTTATTTGAACGCCATCGCGTTAGAAAGCAGACGAAGATTTGTATCCTTAGTATAATATCCTCTTCTGGAAAATTTGCTGGTGGAGACATGACGCTCTAGGCCTAAAGATGTAGAGCTTGAGTGTCGAACCAGGATGATGGATATCTGCTCCTAGGTACAATTTTGTAGGCGATGCCGAAGAAATCAAGTTTCGGAATGAAGTTTCTTCCCCTATGCTACGGCAGCCATGTTTAAAACATTGGCCACCAAGTAGCCTCATGAAGGAGACATTATCCTGTAATATTTTGTAATCTGGTCCCAATTGGTACTGGAAAGTTTATTTTTGTTAATGGTTTCCTGGGCACCATTTCTAGTATGGCTCACAGAAGGTAAGTTTTGTTTTTGTAATGGTGTCTGTGATATGGTTAATATTTTCCTCTTATTTTAAACGTGCCTGTTTTCATTTGAGCCTATAAGTGTTGGAGGCTTATAATGTATGGAGTTATGGATGTATGAACTTTCTGAAGAGCTGGTCCATGCTTCAAACAAGCTTATGTTTGCAGGTAACCCTAACACAAAAAAGAAGAAGAACTAATGCCTGTACTTAATGCTTGTAATGGAAATAATTGTCTACAAAAGTTTTATATATCTACTGCGATAGTCATGTAACTTACTCATATGTAGTCATTGAGGCTTTAAAAGAAAAATAATTGAAAAACAAAAAAATGGGCCAGATATTTGCTTAATGTTTATTATTTGACAATTCCGTTTGTCCATTTCATGACAGAAGCATGTGCTAAAACTGCCATTGTCTAAAGAAAGATTTTATGAAAGTTTCAGAATTTTTAATGACTGGCAGTAGTGTTCTCCATCATCAGTGTCATAAATTGAAGTAATTAGATTGGAGTCTGGTCATTAATTAGTAATTAAGTGATAGCACGTTTAAGTAATTCATTCCTAATTAAGTTAGAGTAATTAATTTTGAAGTTTGATGTCATGTTTGCTCTGGAGTAGTAAATTTCAGCCATTTAATCATATACACTGGACGTCTTACAAATTTATAACAAATCAATCAATATGTATACTTACTTTTCATTAAGTTCTGATTTGCCATTAAGTTAAGTTTTTAGCTGACTACCAATTTTAGATGTTTTACCTGATGCTGCAAGCAAGCAAGCCCAATAGAGTGTGAAACTTGTTTTACACACACTTATTGTCACACCCACAAACATGATCACATTCTCTTCGCTCCATCTTTCTAGTAATAATCAGGGAGTGAATGCCCGAGCACCTCTAATCTTGCTTGATGGTGGCTTGGCCCATGAATGTTCAGCGTTTTTTTTTACAGGGGTTCGCTAGAGGACCCAAACCCGACTAAATTCTCTGGGACTGAACTTCTTCTGAGTTTGGAGAGTATTGGCTAGGCCATTTATTTGCTGTGTTGTCTAATGATAAGTTGTCCTGCTTGGTTTGCCAACAGATCAGATCAAAGTAATAGCCAATATGACGCATATTGTTGGCTTGATGGCTTGTTGTTAGAAAGAAGGTTTAGAACGTAACATAATCTGTAACATAATCATCAATAGCAAAATCCAACATAAATTTCTGAAATATTGGACTTGAGAAGCAAGTCTATTCATTCATATTCATGAAGTCCAGTAAGTAATTTTCATCTGTTTATTTGAAACATCTTACTCTTAGTATTTCAGCTAATTAGTTGGTTGAGATGGGTTGTAAAAATGTTTGTGCTTTATTTGTTTGGTTACCAAGTGACTGGTTTGACTGCCTCATGTAAGCAAAATTTATGCAGTAAGTTTCATCCAATGCACTTGTTGCTGCTCTGCAAATGCAGATAATATATCTTAAACTCATATCGTTTATTCACATGGAGTTAGGGTTTGTCCTTAGCATGTAGGTTATACTGAATTTTCGGATGCCTAGTAACAGCTGGGGTTAACCAGCAGGTACCTGTATATGCCAGTGCAGAAATCTCCTCTATTTCTGTGAAAGTTATCATTTTCTCGATACACCCTGCGCCTGTAGTATTACTTTGGTATTACCCAGTTTTTTTTTGTATGAGCCAGGGGGTTTGAAGAAATCATATTTGCAAATGTTTACACTTGCTGCATGATTAGAGATCTTTCTGCTTAAGTAAGATGGCTTCTTAATTGGTTGTGGTTGGGAGTGCTCATTGTGCTTCATCAATGATGTGAAGATCTTGCCAGTTTGATGATTATGATGGATCGTTTTTAAACTAATGTGATCATCTTTATCTTAATATGTTAAGTAATAATAGTACTAAGAGCTAAGGTACTTTGCATGTGTTACAGATGATTGAAGGTGCAGTTTATTGAAGCAGTTAGTCAGTAAGTAACACAAAGCCCTTTTTTATAATGCTTTTTAGTGGAAGCTGATAGCAATAATGATTGTTGTGTTGACTGGCATCCACTTTTACATACCTAGAACCTCAATTTGTACAACCAGAAATTGTTAAACTGCCAATTGATATAATTGCCATGCTTTGATCTTTGCTTAAGTTTCTTATCAGTCTTATTGGCTTCCATAGCACTCTTAGCGAATTCCAAAGGAGATTTCTCTCTTATTTTAGCTTTGATTGTGCTTACCTTTTGTTTATGAGTTGGGTTTAGCCATTTTTTCTTAAGTTATGTGCCTATGTGCCTTCGCATAATTTTCTTGCATGATTGCTGCTGTTTCACTTATTTTACAACTGCGATTTTAGAATCTTTGTAGGCTGATTAAGATTCAGTTAAATTTTAATTGATCAAGAATCAGAATTTTAACATAGTTGATGCATGCATGTGTTCTGAGTATGCCCATCTTTAAATAAATGCTAAATCAACTTGCATTACGGTCCTAGTGAAAGTCACAAAAGCTCTGGTTTGATGCTTTGTCGCAGTACCAGAGCTAGGGATTTAGAGGCTGCTAGTATCAATATTTACCTTTTTCCAGAAGCTTTTGGTTCATGTGTCCACGAAGGTCAGTTTTTTTCTATGAAGGAATACTGCCACATGTTACAGTATAATTTGCATGGCTGCTGTAAGACAAAGCAGATCTATTTGAGGTGAAGGTCCAACCAGTGCTAGACTTGGTTGGTGTACTTGTTTCATTTATGGAGTTTATTGCTCATTTTTTGTTAACTGTCTGGCATATTACTGCAGCATTTGAAGATGAATTTGTACTTGGTTTCATTTTAAGCAGATGTAACAATGCTCCTACCTTGGTTTATGATTTCATTATTTGAAATTGTCCTGGTACATGTAAGCAATATGCAGATCTTCTGTGAAGCTGTGGCTGTAGACCTTATGGTTCTCACACATTTTCAATACGGAGGCAATGCGGTCACAGTCTGTCACATCTTGATAATTTCAAAGTTCCGGCAAGAAAAGTATAAAACCTGTAAACCTGTATGGTTGAAATAAAATCTGTTTTTTTTTGTGCATAGTTGTACTGTTTTTAATTTGAAATTTATGCGGCCAACTTAAGAAGCAGCGTATGTATGTCATTTTGTGGTGTAAAGTTTGCCTTGTCATGAATGGTGGATACATGCGTGCTTGAATCAAGTTGGATACATGCATGCTTGATTCAAGTTCAGTGTAGTCCTGAAACTCTATGTTTTGGCCTACATTGTAGGCATTTTAATTGAGCTTAGGTAGTTTTCTAACAGTTGATAGAGCAAATAAATACAAGGGGTGCTGTAACCTGCTGTGCGGTCAAGCCAGTGCACACACAGTGTTGAAAGCTGTAGAAGCCGCAACTCTGTGCAGCTTTTCAATTGATCGTGAAACAGATGTTCACACAGAAGCTTTCCTGATAGATCTCTTTTGTTCTGGCTGTGTAAACACTACCAAGATTAATATATTGTACTGGTAGGGTTAAAAAGTACTGCTAACTTAGTAAACTTTTGGAGGCTTTGGTCATATCTGCTTGGTTAACTTGAGAGTAAAATTTTCTTACCGTTGCTAAACGTAGCCAGTGTTAATGTAACTATTTGTATTGTGTGGCACAGGGTGAGCATTTCTAATTTTGATCTTAGCATTTAATTCAAAATCTTTATTCTGGCAAGGCAGTATTTCTAGATATGACGGTAATAATTTAGTCAGCGATGTCAAAACATGAATTAGAGTGCAAGGATACGTTGAGATAATATACTTATATTTGATATAGAGTATATTATAATATAGATTGAGGGCAACCAGCATCCAGCTAAAAAAAGTTGACTGGTACATCAGTGCAACTTCAAATAGTTCTCGTGTTTAAGTACTAGAAGGAATTAAAAGATCTGATGCTTCAAATACATGTACTGAACTATCTCTACTAATTGATCTCGTCATGGGCTCTCCATTTATCATAATTGCATAGCTTGGGATCTCAGGAGTAGTTTGGCATCCTTTAAGATTTTGAGTGATTTTAAAGTTTGTTGAATGATACGTGCAAGATCATGAATTGAATGGCAAGTATTTTTAATTGCAGCAACTGTTTCAAATTGTTGAGAATTGATGCCCAGAAGAGCCTGTTGGTTGTCTCACATATTCCTCAACTCTGCTCGTGCCATACAATATCTGTAGTGCCACATGGTATTCATTACTTATATTCATAATTAAGTCGTGTTTTATACGGTAACTTTTGTTCTTATGCCAGGTAAAAGTTGTATGTTTTGAGGTTTCTAAAACTGGTCTGCATATTTGCAGACGACCAGCTGAGCCAGTTGTTTTCAGAAGAAGCTTAGTTGGTTTCAGGTTACCAATTGAATCGGCCACTGTAAATTATTCATGACACTGTTCATGGATTTTGTGCCTCGGGTAGAGAAGGAAAGCCAGTAGTGTCTGGGTGATGTTTTTGTTTTCGTTGAAGTCCTTGAAATTGTTCCTCCCGTAAACTGTGTTTGTTTGAATGTAGCTTTGCTGATTGACGGTACATCCTGTACTTTCACCTTTCTTGGGTCGCTGAGATGGCGATATGATTAGGCGCAGTGAAAGTTTCTTTAGAAAAATGAAGTGGAAGTCAGTACTAGTTTGTTCGCTTTTGCGTTCATTAAGAAATTTGCAGTTTTTGTTTGCATTAACAAGTCTTTGCATTTGTCTTAAATGCTTTTATGAATACGACAGCCAACTTAAATTCGAAATGACCAAAATTAAGTTACAGTGAAATGGAGCGATTGAATTAATCTCCTACGCTAGCTATGGAATGTTTCGAGTGTATCATGATTCTTTGATGGAGTCGCCTTTGATTGTCTGCTACTGAAACGGAATTAATTTATCGGCTTAAGTAGCCTGATCTTGAACGCCTGTCTTAAATTTGAGATTTCGGACGCTTATTGATCTAGCTTATGCGTTGCGCGGCTTTGGCATTTTGTACTAGCGTTTGAATTGTTTTGAATTAAATTACTATTGTAACTGTGATTGTTATGATCGAATTATATTGTTATTACCAAGTTAAAAAATTCACCAGTTCTTCCATTCCCCCAACGCCAGACGCGTAAAGTAAAGGTGTTAAGTTTGTTAGGTTTATGTAAATATGCCTCTGTACTTGTTAGTTAGCAAGTCATAATGTCGTACAGTTCTCACCAGTTCACTCGGCTCTCGTGGTGTAGTGGGAAGTGCTCTGCTTTCCACTCCGGCTACCCGGGTTCGGTTCCCTTGCACGTCACTGATGAGCCCCAATAGGGCGAAGTGCGTCTGACGTTGGGGGAATGGAGGAACTGGTGAATTTCTTGACTTGGTCAATTTCAAAATTTGTGAGCTCGTGTGATATGAGCCTCTCTGTACGGTATTCGGTGGTCTAGGCCACACCAAACGTTACATATTGTTATTGCGTTTTTTGCCAGCTCATTCACAGCTTGTAATTTTTTGACCGTTGGATCATTGGGCTTTCTAGTGTTTGTTTGTTTGAGATTATGATGACCTGGACGCGCGCTGACAAACCGGGAGTGAATGCCAGCCAGTCAGCTGTTGCTGTTGTAACAGAGGAAGAAGCCATTATGCTCCTTGGTTAAGGACATAATCGTTCCCCATAATTGCTTCGATTTACGCCTGGAAGGAGGGGGCTGACAAAGAGCCCTCACAGCTAACCTGTTCCTTCGTGCCCTAGTTTCGCGGATACCTCTGAGTTTCTAGGGAATGCTTTCTGTTGCTCCTTTGAAGATTTGTTGTAGTCGGTGGTTTAATTGTTGTTCCGATTTGGCTCTCTCTGGTACTACCGTTACGATTTCTTTAAAATTCGTGTACCAGGAACTTCTAAAACGTCTTTTGCAAGCTGGTTAATGAAATTGGGTTTTGGCAGGTATCGTAAGATTTTTTTCCTTATTATCTTTATTTTTATTGGAGGGGGGCTATTTTCTTTTCCTGTAGCGCATATATTTTGCCAGGGTTTTGTTGGAAGGGGTACTTGCTATCTTCACTTAAATTTAGCTGGTTCTTGTGATGGCGTACTATCAGTTCTGAATATTGTAAGTTAACTCCTTCCGGTCTGAAACGAGGCGTCCTAGATTTTTGTGAATTGATAACGTGACAGACGAAGACATCTGCGGTGGTGCTTGTATGTTATCATGTGTATGTTGCGACATAAAAGTCCTTTATAACTGATCTTTGAGATACGTCGTGGCTCCTTCTAAAAGGTCCACTTTGGCTTGTGTTCTAGCTCTATAAAAGTATTAATTATATATCACTTGAAGCGATTTATATTACGGCGATGAGTTTTAAGTGTATTGCTTTTGTGTCCATTGGCGTGGTTCTGCAAAGGACCCTACGTTTAAGGTTTTATTCAGCTCACATTAAAAGAGATACTTGTTTGGTACATTATAGCTGGCAACAAAGTTTCGGTCTTTTTAGCTATATTGCTGCTTGTACATGAGATATATTGTTCCATTTTCATCGGACGCCTGTGATGTTTGATGCAGTTTGTGCATCCTCAAGTTCTGAGAGATTATAAACTTATATGTGGCATCAACAAAATTGCTCATGTTATGCTTGGTGCAAAGCCTGTGTACTTGCATATGAGACATTGTTCCTCACACAGATGCAGCTTGATGTATGGTAGTGTTCAATAATTTCGTAGAAAAATGTAAGAGCATTATCTCTTGAGCCATGCTCAGAGGCTGCTATAACTGCAACGTAATTTGTGAACTTCTGAAGTAGCAATGCTTACTAGCTGTCTGCATCGACATGTTAGGTAGGTTTGCTGGCTTAGATGTTATCCCGTCCTTGTTTCGTTTGAATCCTCATACAGTGTTTCATTTAGCATCGAAGATATGTCACTTTGGGTTTGTTAATTTCTGCTCCAAAAGTATATATCAATTTAGTGTATTGAACTTTTAGGCTAGTCTAGGTGTTTGACCTTTTGTTTCCTAGAGCTTTTTGTTACCTAATTACCTAGAAGAAAAGCAGATGTCTCATTTCGGAGATATCTCTCTTCGGCTTTATGAATTCCTGCTCCAAAAAATATATATATCAATTTATTATATTGATTTTTTTAGGCAAGTCTAGGAATTTGTGTATTTTGGTTTTTGTTGAGTTTTGTTTCTTAGAGCTTTTGTTTCCTAATTACCTAGAGAAAAAGCAGTTTGGAGGAGGTATGTATTGCAGTTGCTGATCTAGTGTTACGGTTCGCGTTTATCCCTGTTTCTAGCATGACGGAAGTGGAGCGTTTGAAGGCGCTGGCAAAGCAAGATCGCCACACCCGTGCTGCACAGGCGGCGCCGGATGGTAACGAGGTACGATCAGCATTGAGCTGCCATTTTTTCTTCGATTCTAGTTTTTAGACGTAAAACTTCGGATGCACCCACCCCTTTTTAACCACTTTGATGGAAGGCGCCGTCCAGGCAACTTCCGTTTGTGTGCGGTAAATATTTGAAACCTTTTTTGCGCAGAGCCTTCTCTAAACTACGCGCAGCTGTGGTTCAATCCTGTCGACTGACGACTTATATTTGGCCTATAGGAAGCCATGATGACGCACGTTACGCAAT
This sequence comes from Craspedacusta sowerbii, assembly GCA_003687565.2. Classification (NCBI taxonomy): domain Eukaryota; kingdom Metazoa; phylum Cnidaria; class Hydrozoa; order Limnomedusae; family Olindiidae; genus Craspedacusta; species Craspedacusta sowerbii. Next base: position 10,265 of record QQSS02190195.1, on the reverse strand, counting down.
TTCAGGGGGTTGTCTGGTTGTCTGCCGAGTCGATTTACTAAGTCTGTGACGCATGTCTATGTACGCGAGGGGCTTTCGCTTGTGTTCGCAGGAGCTTTGTCGACATTTTCGATGTTGACACTTTCGATGTTGACATAGAGGATCGTGTCGTAGATACATGCAGGAACGTTTAAGCGCGCGCGGGACTTTCCGAATTTCTTGCCAGAATTAGCAAGCTCCGCCAAATCGCCTCAAGGCGGTTGGCTCTTGCCCGATCGCATTTCAAAGGTCTCAGTAATGATGGTACTGCAAGAGATGTGAGAAATCTGGATTTAAAGCAAACGTGACAGACCGTAACCTACTTATTAGCTTTGGACTCTGCAGAGAATATGGTCCATATATGGTATGCTCGTTGTCGTTGGAATGCCGTCTCAAGGAGATAAATTGGCTTTCCTTCCAAAGCTTAATAGCTTTTATCTTTCGATCTGCGCCAGCACGCCTGTACAACAACAAATCGCGTGTCAGCAGGCTCCAGCGTGGTGATGCCTTGTGATGGCACTCTTTCACGCGAACGACGGGTGCCGACTCACGAATCTGAAGAGCTGACTTTTTATTCTTTACATAAAGCACTTAGAAATTAAATCTTTTTTTAAATGAAGGATATTGACTTCATTTAAACCGGAAGACACTATTTCAGAGAGTAACACACATATAACAATAAAATCTCGGGGCAGGCGCACGCATTCTCATTCCCGAGACGCTTATTCCTGTCCGTGATGCCCGCGGTGTCAAACTTGCGGTTTAATTGTACTCGTGCGAGGTTGGAACCAGGTCCTAGCAAGGGTATAAGGGCGAGAGTACCCCAGTCGACTCTCTCGGAGGATAGTGAGAACAGCTGCAAACAAGCTAATGACGGCAACGAGTTGGAGGCGCAGCAGTTTGGGAATCAGTTTGATGATTTGGGTAATGTGAAAGCTCAGTGTAGGATTTGCCATTGAAAGATTTCATTCAAAGTTAGCTCTACGCACAACTTACTCCGGCATATGCGAACTGTGTGCTCAACTGTGAAGGTACCGGAGCCTCGGGGTGTCACAACCGGTGGGTGCGAGTTGGGCTTAGCGAAGCAGCTGTCAACAGACAACAAGTGGTAGAGCTGATTGTCTGCCTACGTTTTATCAGAAACGGCTGCACTTGACCCTGGTGTACGAAATTAGCCTTCAGTGATGGCAGAGCGATTGTTGAGGCTCTTGAGAGAGCCACCTCAGCAGCAGCCATGGACAGTCCAAGCAGTCAGCTGGCTCCGACACCAGGACAACAGCAAGCAGAAGAAGCGGAAGGGCTAGCAATGTTGACGCAAACGTCTGCTGTTTGGATAGTTTTTGAGGAGATAGCGAGTATGAATGCAGCGATAAAGCGTCCAGCAACAGATGCCATAATAAAGGTCCGAATATATTTGGAGGAGCCTATCCGCGAAATATCCGCGGATCCTCTGACTTGGTGGAAGGGCAAGGCCTCGATCCACCGACGGCTTGCTAACTATATGAAAGAGAGACTCTGCATAGTGGCCATATCTGTTCTGTTTAAACGGGTTTTCTCGAAGACAGGACATAATAACTGCAAGAAAAACCTCATCAGCACTTCGAAAGTAAGAGAGATTGATTTTTGATTGCAAATGTCTTGTAAATACAAATATTGCCGGCATTTTGTGTCTACACGCAAGTTACGCATGAAACAACTAATGAGAGTTCATATCGCATTAAAAAAAAAGAAAATTAGGGACCACTTGAATCGTTTCACTTACTAGTTTTTAAAAAGTCGTGATTTAGCCCTTAGCCTGGAAAGTTCCGTATGGTGTTGTCCCTAAAACGCGCTGCACTTTTAGCGCCTTTGTTGGTATGCGAAAAGGCAAATTTCTCAGGAACAACATACATGGAACAAACGTAGAGCCTCTTTAGCAGTGAGCACGGTAGATGATAGTTTAAGAGTTAACATAAATGTGATAACAAAGAACAATCTTTCACGTAAGCATACAGTTATTGGAAACCAAGCAATTTCTTGCAGAAGGTCACTGTCGATTTCAATTTTCATAAAGGTTTAGTTACATCAACTGATAACTTTTTCAATAAATTGTTAATTGATGGTGCACATCACACGGTATTCTCCGAAACACTGAAAATTCGTTTAAGCGTTGAAAATGTCTATGGGTTAAAAACAAATATTTAATAATATCCCTCTTTAGTATAACAAACCCATGTGCATTTCAAGGAATTGCGAGGCATGGTACGTCTATTTCGTCAATTTATTTGTGCTGTTTCCAGCCTATGATCCTCCAAGTCAGATTTACAGCAATTATGAGTTATAGAGCCGTTCGTGAGCCGAGAGAGACGAAATGTCTGTCCATATCCAGCATGTCACCAGACGGTTATGTGTGTTGTGGCAGTGCAAAAAAGTCAGTGAAGAAATCTCGTATATAAATGAATATATTTATTTATATAGCATAATTATGTAATATTTATATATCTGTATATATAATTTATGTGCATGTATGCGTGAAAGAAACTCTTTAAGGCCATAATATTTTCAGTATACGCAAAAATCAAGAACGCGGTTTTATTCAATAAGCCTTTTTGATGCTTTTCTCCTCATGATCGGTAGCAAATCCTGCCAAAATTTTCCACCGCTTCGTAATTGTGAACGCACTAAATCTAAAACATCTCTAGAGAAAACGATTCGACATCAACATTTAAAGTTGGTCGCATTTGCTTGATTGTCAAGCTTTCCTTCCCAAAAAGTCACACATCGAACTGTTTTCGAATTCCTTTAATAACTACCATAGGAATATTAAGTTTAATAAGGAAGAAGAGCCCATTTCGTGACATAAAAGTTGTTATGACAGTTGATTTTAAGACGAGCACATATTTGAAGTCTACTCCAGTGGGTTCATTCTTAGCTTTCGAGTGGCCTACGACAACCGTAAGTAAGGACGTACGAAATCTGCGTACAACAACTTTGTTTGAACTGTTATTCTTTCGTGGCTCGTTTGCACATCTGGGAGTCGATTATGGCCAAGATATCTGCGAGTTCACCAGTACGCGGCGAGGAAATGACACTCTCCATCCAATATTTCGAAAGACGCTTCAGTGAACTGGCGTCAAAAGACTACGTTTTAACACTGAGGGAAATCATCCAAAAACAAAAAAGCACAATTGACCATCTTGAGTCCAAAGTTTCTCTTCTCGATCGCAAGAACGTACTTTCTTGATCAGGTAGAGGAGAGTGAGCAATACGCGAGGAGGATGTGCCTTCGCATTGAGTGGATAAAAGTTCCTAAAAACGAACGCGATGAAACAGAGGAGGATGTAATGATGGCAGTGAAAGTGGCAATTAGTGAAGCAGGGATCCGTATACCTAACGATGCAATAGATCGGGCGCATCGTGTTGGCAAAGGGCGCATCGTCGCAGGTCAACGAAAACGTCAAGTAATTGTCCGATTTACGCGCTTCAAACATTGTACGTTCGTGTACAAGAAACGAAAGGAAGTTCGAGGACTTCGCGTCTCCCTCGACCTCGCAAGAAACCGAAAGAAAGTTTATGACGAAATCATCCAGTTTATTTGCTTCGAAGACAGATGGTAAGTGATCGCTCAATCCTTCATTCAAACTTATTTTTTCACGCTTTACGTTCTAGCCTGCTTCCCTAATGTGCCGCCCTGTCCTTCCTTCCAATTAAGTTCTAAATTTCTGTGAGCGTTTGTACACGGTTTATTGTCTCGTTCGATATGTTCTAGTCTTCTAATAGCGATTGCGAAGCTCTGCCCAGAAATCGTAATTAATCATTGCGCGCGATAAAATTCTCGCCTTTCGTAAACTTTCGCCTTTCCTATTGAAATGGTTATGTAACTTGTCGTAGTCCGCCGAACTTTCGCAATTTTTTCGCAATTCGTCTTACAAAGTTAGCTTCGGCCCGATTCGAGTTCTGCATCGCAGTTGGACTATCATGCTATTACGCTATGCTATTAACGAACGTAAGTTCGTTATTTCTTGCACTCACTTTTGTTATTTTATGTTATCCTGTATCACTAGTCAGTTGGTTACTGATTTTTTTAAATTCCTTTTTTGCTACGCAATATCTCATATTACTGTTGTGTTACGTGCCTTATGGAACTAATAATCAATAAGAGTAATAAATGCAAAATATGTATGCAATTTATACCCTCCTATTAGCGCCTCATGCATTGCTCATCCTGTCACTGTTAACTTCATGCAAAATGCTCGAAACTTACGATAAATCAGTTTAATCATAGCCAATCGTGGAAATGACAGTATTGCCTTCAAAAGTTTCCCTTTAACTCGATAAATGATGAAGTTTTAAAACTATCAGTACCTTAGAGGAACCCATTCATGCAAATTTAAATATTCGGTTTCCGTAAGCAACGCTCGACTGAACACGCTTTGCTTAACCTTACTAGTCACGTATATGATATAATGAATCGTGGGGACTTTGCTTGTGGTTTATTTCTAGATCTGCAAAAAAGCGTTTGATACTGTTAACTATAAAATTATACTACAGAAACTTGATTTATACGACGAAGGCAATGTGCCGCTGTTGATGACGCAATCCATACTTCGTTTGTAAATGTCCAGTAGTCCAGGAGTCCCCTGTTATTCCTGATATATATTAACGATTTTCACCGTTGCTTACCTAGTGGCGTTGCGCAGCATTTTGCGGATGATACAACTATAGTCCTAAATGATTCATCTCTTAAAAAGATGAAATTATCGATGAGTGGTGAGCTCACTAAAATTGAAGACTGCCTTTGTGCCAGCAGGCTATCTTTAAACAGTGCCAAACCAGAGATACTCTTATTCCGTCCTAAAAACGAAAATTGTTGTGTGAACTTTAACTTAAAAATTACGAATAAGAGCATGTTTCTATCTAACAAAGTGAAATACCTTGGTGTTGTCCTTGATTCACGTCTCTCGTGAAGATGTCATCTCTCCGAACTCTCGAAAAAACTGATGAGAGCCAATGTCCTTCCCTTGAAAATCCGATACTTTGTTGTTTCTTGATGCAGACACAAAAAAATATTTATATTATTGCTTGTTCCACTGATCTGTGGTTGTCTTATCTAGGGCGTTACTTGCAACAAAAATCTTAAGAGAATATCTAATTTGCAAGTATTATTCTTATCGTGCTATAAGAATAATTACCTCCTCGTTCTATGGCGATCATACGTCTAACTGATTTCACACCTTGAAACATTAAAAGTAGAAGATGAAATTAAATTTAAAATGTGCTTATTAATGCATGACTGGCACTGGAGCTGCCACGGTCGTTTGAAAAGTTTTACGCTTATTCTCTAGCAGTAAAGGCGCGCATGAGTGAGGCCGCCAAACTTTCTTTACTAATGATTAGGACTGATGCTTTTGGCAGAAACAATATCAAATACAAAGGTGCAACACTTCTTAATCAGCTTCGTGACATAAATATTAACCTCAATATCCTTAAAACGATTTTCGGAAACGTAATAAAATCACTACTATTAGCATCCTATACTTCAAGGAGGTTATTCTTATCATTTAGAAAGTGCGAACATTTTTCGTGTTTGTGTACGTCATCGATTTTACTGATTTTATTGATTACGTCGTACTCATCAATAATGTCTTTTAAGCGTAGTCCTTAACGGGGATTCTGGTTTAATTGCTGTTTGTAAGCCGTAGTTTCGAGCATGTCCTCTGATCTGATTTTTCTCAACTCCTATTTAAAGATGGCATCTATTTTATACTGCTACCCTATCAGCTCTCTCCTTTTATTCCCTTGTTTCTTTCCGTTGCTTTCTAGTTCCTCGCAACATCCCCTCCATTGATCAATCACCATTTCTTTTCTACGCAGTTGATTGCAGTGACTCATTTTAGGTCTTACAATCGCATCTTATTTTGCTCCTGTTTCTCTGATCGATGACTGACACCTGGGTAACTCATGAGTGTTGGTGCAAGTTATATGGAAAGCAGGGATTTTTGCTTTATTTGAATTCTTTTTGTATTAATAGATACTTGAACTCAGTCGGATGACTTTTCAATCCTATTAGCCACAGGCTAGCGAGGATGTCTCCCTGCTCCAACAAATGCGTTTGTGTTGTATTCATTATTTTATTCTATCTCCATTCTGGAGTTGTTGTTTTTTTTGTTGTTTTGGAGAAAAAAATATATTTTGTTGTTGTTGTTGTTGTTGTTGTTGTTGTTGTTGTTTTTGTTGGAGATACAATAACTGGAACGGTTACGCGCCTAGAACGTACAAAGTGAGCCGTCAGGCGTGGGTGTCCAAACCCGTGTTACAGTCATTTGAATAGTGGAGGCGTGGAGTAAGCAACATTTGCAAGTCGAATAAGTCACCCCACTAGTTGGGTTGGATGTACCGCGTCGGAAGGCAAGCATGTTTGCGGTCATTTCTTTCCTCAAAGGCTCGCAAATACGGGTGTTTGTGTTAGCAGTTTCGGTTTATCTTTTCCTTATTGCTTGCGTTTAGTACATGTTTACAGCTGAACCAAGACCTCGGGTAAGGGTTTTTTCTTCTGGCTTTTATTTTCTTGTTTTTTGGTCTACATTCATCCGTAATATATATTGTGCATGCATGCCTTCGTGTATATACCTGACATCTCCGAGCACCCATCTACTCACACTTCAGTAATGTATCGCCATGTACAAGTGAGCTTTCTTCCCTTGATTAAATACTCTTTCTTTGTTCCAGAATGAGTTTGTTGGAAATTTGTTAAAATTTAATGGCCATTTGAATTTGTCCAAGCGCTGAAACGAGCAAGACCCTCTTAGTCTGTAGCCGGTGCGAAATTCGGCATTCTTGATAGGTTATTGGTAGCTTTTTATTCCCGTACCCTTTCTGCCTCGTAGTTACTCGGGCACTGGGGCCTGTCGGTCTATAGGCATGCCTTCTTTCTCGTTGTCGTATTTCGAAAATATGGATGTATATGTTTCCGATCTTATGTAAAGGTAGACGTAAGTGTGTAGCTTTAATGATTAATTCGATATGAAGACTTGCTTAGGTGCTCTCCCTGTCTGACTTTCCGTCTGTCGGTCTAACTTTCTCACAGACTCTGCACAATCCTAAGTTTTATCTGTCTGTTTACGTAGCGAACATAGTTAGCTCTCTGAGCTTTTATACCGCGTCCACTTAGTTGATAGCCCGCACCACTTCCTATACTTCTTTGCTGATCCCTAATTACTTTCCTGCGTGATATGACAACAGGGCAATTTATGGCTTGGTTGAAAAAATAACCTGTCCGTCACAGTGGAACGAGACGACTCTTTCGTTTGGCCACGATTCTGGAGAACCTCACTCTTTTGACCGAGAATGGAAGAAGTGCTTTGCTTTGATTAGCTTTTGTTTGAGTTTATTGGTCTACTTTGAACCTGAGTTTTATAACCTGCCTATATATCGAAACGTGGCAGTCGTCTTCCCAACCTTAGGTTTGAAATTTTGTTTGCTATGTACTTATGTATTCGTTAGGTTATGAGTACTGCACTCGTTGCTGTTCGACGTTTTCATCTGCCTTTCGCGGTCGTTCACGGAATCATATTCTTCTTTGTATGTTAGATAATTGAACGATCGCCCCATTGTGAATAAAGGCGTTAGCTAAATTGCAGACGCAGGTGAAAAATATAGTTTCCGGATATGGCATGCTTTCCTTCTCTGGTTGCAGGCTCAGAAAGACAGCTTCTTGCAACACACCATACAGGTATGAGTTGCGCTGACATGATAAGATGGTTGTGCCGAATAAGGAGCATGGTGTTTTGAATTGCTTGAGCTGCAAACAAGATTTTTTTTTCCTCATCAATGTAGTTCGCACTAATTCTTATTCTCTCCCGTGCATTGTTTGCGGGTTCTCTAGTTTTGAATTTAAATTTTGAATTTAAAATCTTGATCTTGGGAAATTGCTCAAGGTCTTTGTTTCAATTCAGATGTTGCACCTCGTAAGTCGTATGACCTTTTGCAGAGAGTAACTCATCTATGTTTTTTGCTGCGATGGTTGGCTGCGTGTTTCAGATTTCATTTGTATATATCCTTGGTACGCAGCACGTTCTCGGCGACTACAACGTGTTCTGGCAAGCGTTGCGGCGCAGGGAGCAGCACCATCTGCTGGGCATTGATAGCAGCACGAATGCCACCTTGGATGCCAGTCAGGATGGCAAGCCACTCACTGCTCAGATACACACCATCCTCGGACAGAACGGCAAGAATGGGTTAAAGCACTCGGACGTTGTGAAAACCCCGGGGAAGGGCGCAGACCAGGTTGCCTTTAAGGAGCCTTTAGTTCATGGTCCAGACCATAATAGTGTTGCTAGGGGCGCGGCTCCAGTAAAGTCAGAGGTAAAACTGGGATCACCGAAATCGAAGCCGCTCACACTAGAAATGCCGAAGGAAAAACCAGATGTAAGTTTGTAGTAGACCAGCATGGTAATGTGTGAAGTACTGGTAGTTGGATGACATGTTGCGTATCATGTTTCATGCTAGTAGAATGCGCAGGAGGTACTTATTAGTCAGGTCGTCTTTTATGGTTTCTTGAATGTTCTACACGTATCCATTTGCATTTTACAGGGGACTAAAATCCACAATCCCGCAAAAATTGAGCACATTTTGAAGGTTGGTTTATTTGCCTAGTTGTTTTTATGCGCTGTCTTATGTACGTATTTCAATTATTTGCTTGACCTACCTCTACTGCATTTCAAATCAAGCACAGCCTTATCATTGCATGAAGGGACACTAAGGTGTCCTGTGTTAATGGGAATGCCATCTCAGTGGACAAGAGCTCACTGCGTGCTGTGCAAAACTATCTTGGTTCTAATCACTGTAGCCCTTGAGCAAGTCTGACTTAGACCAGCTTTCTGCTACGTTCTGAGGTCGTTTAATAGGAGTCTACGACTTCCGAGAGCATTTTGCTTTATTTTATTCTTTAATATTTCTTGCCTTCCTTTCATCTGGTCTGGCAGGCAGTTGAATTGCGCTGGCTGATAGACGGGCTCGAGTAAGCAGAAATTCATGTTCTGGTGTTGTCCTAGGTTCCGCATTTTTAAGTACTTGCTGCCTTTCCGGCCAATTGCTCGCAATATAAGGTTGCTCATTGCCTGTATGCAGTTTCCTCGAACTGTTTACTTGTCTGTTAATTTGGCGTCTGTTGTTTCGTGTAAAAAAAAAGCGAAAAAATAATGAAATGACAACAATAACATTGTGCTTTAGGAAATGGCTCAGATGCTGCCTCCGTTGACAGACATTGAAACTCCCGGGAAAGTAGATGGGAATTTCGTTTTTCCACAACCAGCTCAGAAGGTGGGATTCGCAACTGAGTACATTTTTTTTAAGTAGTAGCTTGCTTTAGAGGGAGCTGCAAATGTAGTTGCCGCTCTGGTTCGTCAAGTTGTTGCTTGCTTGCTTGCTTGCTGTTGTTGTTGTTGTTGTTGTTGTTGTTGTTGTTGTTGTTGTTGTTGTTGTTGTTGTTGTTGTTGTTGAATCTGGGCTAGATCTCGTTCTACGGTTTGCGTGATACAGACTGTTGATTATTTGTGTGACTTCGAGGATTCTCTGTATGTCCCTTCTCCCTCTGGCTCCACTTGGTATTCATGTTCCGTGCTAGTAGCCGGCCCCCTCATAATGCTCTTCCGGAGTTAGTGCTCCTTCCCTCCGACGAAACATGCAACATGTGCACATCGTCCGCATCTAGTCTTATAAATGACAAAGATCGGTCACGGGTATGGCATCTGTGGTTAACTGTAACCTAAGGCGCCCCATGCGCCATTCTTGTGGCGAACTATATTCACGGTTCGCCTGTGGATGCTACAATCTAATTAAATCAGATGAAGTTTGGACCCCCCCCCCCTGAGGTTGAGGGTGCCCGAGCAAAACCCAACAATCAAGTTTGGCATCATATTTTAGCATTTCGAGAAGTAACTTTTCATGTACGCGTCCCCATGCTTAAAAGCCCTTGCAAAATACCCGTGTACTGGCTATTTCTTGCTTGCATTAAAAGCTCCTAAAAATGTGCTTTCAAGATTTTTTAAATATTTGTTTCTTTTGCCTCAGTTGTTGGTTCCTGAAGGTAAAGATGCGAAGGTCATCAATGTATTGAGTTCTACGGTCACATCTCCTGCTAAGTATGTTCATGGCCTCATATTTACTTTTCTTCTCCGATATATATGCACATTCATACAAACATACATACATACATACATACATACATACATACATACATACATACATACATACATACATACATACAT